>OMPJ01028242.1:0-17713 GCA_900312935.1 Carapus acus
TCTCAGTTCTGGATCGCCATGAGCTTGTAAACTCGGCAATATTTTTAGAAATGAGCGCTATACCATTTAAAGTGGGATGAATGCCGTCTCTCCTAATCAGACCAGGTTTTCCCCAGAAAGTGTGCCAGTTGTCAATGAAGCCTACGTCATTTAGCGGGCACCATGTCGACAGCCAGCGGTTAAATGACGACGTGCGGCTGAACATAACGTCACTGGATAGATTTGGTACAGGCCCAGAGAAAATTACTTTATCTGATATTGTTTTTGCATATTTACATGACGACTCAATTTTAACTTTTGTTATCTCGGACTGGCGCAGTCGGGTGTCATTGTCGCCGGCGTGGATAATAATTTGATCAAATTCACAATTTTCCTTCGCGAAAAGTTTTAGATACGATTCAATGTCACTCGCTTTGGCCCCGGGAATACATTTGATCATAGTCCCCGATGTCGCTACCTCCATGTTTCTTAGGACGGAGCTGCCGACAATAATAATTGGTTTGAAAGTGGCTTTAGTTGGCGGAGTTGGTTTATCAGCGGGCGCGTCACTTAGTGGTGAGAATCTATTAAAAACGTGGGTTGGTTGGTAAGTCGTGTGTTTCGGCTTAGCATTTCGCTTATATCGGACAGTGACTGATTTTTTTCGTACAAAGCAATGAACATGTTGACTAAACCTGTTCAAAAAAAGGGTGGAGAAATGTCATTCCCACGTTAAGGTTTGTTAGAAAGCTACGAATGTGATGGGTTGGGGCAGACTTGTGGCTGTGCAGTCAGACACATTGACTGTGAACTGTTTGATTTTAGGAAAGTTTGCGCTTACATGGGGGCACTTAAAGTTCCCACAAAGAGAGGGTTCACTACCCAATAGTGAATTAGGATTTTTGTCAGTGTTTTTGCAGGCCTGCGTAGCACTAAGTGGTACTTCATTCAAGTAATTGCTTGGTCTACAAGTCCTGGTGTAGACCAAAAAGATCGAAGACTCACCTCCTGAGCACTGCCAATGCACAACTGAATTTGTGCAACCACCTCGCTCTGACATCACATGTTCATGACAACTGATTGTGTGTTCATCTTATATACAGATATTCATTTGAAAACAGATAAGTGGATGAAAATTGTTCATTCCCCCATGGCAGAGCAGAAGTGTGTTCCCGTCCTCTACTACCTGCTCATGTTGGTTGGGGAATTCATTACCAAAACCACTTAAAAGGAAATATACTGTATCTTAAGAAGGCCAATGCCTCTTTTCATACTCGCATAAACCAGGATCTTAACTTTTTCTCTCCTGAAGTTCTCACATACATTTTTGAATACCAAATTCCAATAGCAGTTGCTTATTTTCTTTTCTGTGCATATTTTCAAACTAAGTTTGATTCATTATTTCAGGACATAGGAGTGGGACATAACATATGACTGAGTTGTTGCCAGCTTGATCTGCTGTATTATTCGTGCATTCTGAGGATTCTGTAGTAGCTAACAGATTTTGAGGGAGTTTCCTCACATGTGCCCGTATAAGAGGTGACAACAAAGCATAGCTCCTCCCTTAAGCTCCACCCTAACACCCTAATTTCTATATTAGGTTACCTTCAAGTTCTCTAAGTCGATGGTATCTTAGATGCCTGCAACTCCAGGGTCATGCACAATGGAGTGCCCCAGTTCTTCTCATGGTAGCCTAAGATATCCTTCCTCTGGGTCAACAAAGACACAATACAACTCCCTCTAACCATCAGTACATGCAAAATGGAAATGATGTTTGTTGTATTCTTCAATCGCATGAAGCTATATCGCTGCTTGCCATCTAAGAATGTCCTGAAAAATCGGGTTGAAAAGTTTTCTGCCCTCTGCCAGACACACATCAACTTTTCACCTTTCCACTCCTCAGTCTCTTCTTAGTTACCCTCGCTTCCCTCTTACCATGCCTTTGCTCATTCTTCCAATCCATAGCTTCTCAAACTGCTCCTTCTATTTTCTCATTACTCCCCAACATTCTTTCACCTCAATACTAGATCACCCTAATTTTCTGCACATCTTGTCCAGCTCCGTTTTCTCTGTTCAACCACACAACACAAGTTCCTCTATCCCTCTTTACTGTGTGGCCTCTGACGTAGCTTTGCATATGCTTCTTTCGTTGCTCTTGCTACCATTCTCTTCATCATGTGCCAAGCTTCTTGCTATTCCTTTCTGCTGTCTGCTACTCCTGTCTATTCTCTTTCCAACTTCCAACTCTGGATGCTCTCCTGTAGCCTACCTCCTCATTGCTCAACCAAGTCTTCTTGTTTGATTTCCTCTATCGAGAGGAAACAACACACACCATCCTGTGTTACCCTCAATGTCACACTCTCTGTCACCTTGAGTCCTGAAGATTTACCAGAGCCTGTGGCAACTCCTTCCCAAACAGGTTTCCACCACTTAGTACCTTGTTCTGCCCTTACTTGCCTCATCTATCTGGTTACCAAATCAAACCAGAAACCACTACCCAATTCTGCCTCTCTTCATTCTCCCCCCAGCATAACCTCACAATCTCCCACCGCTTGTGTTAACGCACTGACAATGAATCAACATTACCCCTTCACATGATAGCTTCAGTGGCATGATCCTGTCATTAAGCCTTTCCACGTACCACAGTTCTATTCATAGTGACACCATGTGAGGTGTCTCCATGTACAGTGTCATGTCTGGTTTACCTTCAGTTAACATCCCAGTGAAGCAGCTGCCGAGCTCTATTTCAGGAATTTCTCATGTTTTTCAGTTGCCAGCCTAAGACACTGAATGTATGTGGGACCAATTAAGGGCGCAGGACTTTTTAGGTTCACAGAATTATCAGCAGGGCGTGGCTGTAAGTGAAGAGCTATTATTGGTGGAACACACTTTCTGGATTTTGGACTGCAGTGCAACCACCACTGTCAAGGCAGTGTGGCTGGACACTTTTATCCTTTCCAGTAGCGACAATTTGTTTGTGTTTTCGTCACTTCGGGAATGGATAAAGAGAAGCTGTGAGAAGTGGATGGACCGCAAGGTCCAAGCTTGTCTGAATGTAGCCTATGTGCAGAGAGAGAAGTCCAGCAGGACCTCAATTTTTGTAGTGACTGATTGACCAAAGGAGATGACGATAAGTCACAGAAATATTGAATGTTATGTCAGGGTCCTCAGGCAGGAGTAAAATGCAGAACATATATGATCTTAGATTCACATTTCAGGTAATCTACTCAGTACATGAACAACAACTCGTGGACAAAGTAGCAGACCTTAAATACCAATCGAAACAAGCTGAAATAAAGATTCAATTCAAACAAAGATTGGCAGGTAACACAAACAAGATCTCAGGATCGTCAGGAATGTCTCCTCAGACGTGCTGAAATTTCATCATAGCGAGCCACAGGACAGCGAACTGATTCAAAATCAGGATACTTGAGGCTGCTTTGGTTTTTGCTGTTCATCCCCATCACATCAAAGGGGCAAAGGTAGCAGTCAGTGACATGGTTTGTTCTTCAAACCATTGGAGGTGCCCTTGTGCAAGGAACCTAACCTCCAACCAGCTCAGGGGCGCTTTCAGAAAAGGCAGCCCCCTCACTGCTGAAACCCTCCCTTACTGCATGACATGGTGTGCATATTTCCATGTGTGTATTTAGAGAGACAACAAAATAATTTCCCTTCAGGAGATTGATAAAGTGTACCTTCTCTCCTTCTCTTTTCTTGCCTTTGGTCCACTGATGCAAATACACGGTACATGACATGCATGCCATGTTTGGCGCCCAAGCTTTACCAAGTTTAATACCAAAATACCTTATTTCGCGCCCCATGCCACATTTAAAGGTGCAGTCTCAATTTATTTTTGTACTTAAGTCATACATAAGGTCCACCGTGTTATTCAGCGCATGCTAACATAGGCAGACGGAAGCAAAACATGACTTTGGTTGAACTTTATTTTCCTACATGTTTAAAAATACACACACATTATTTGTTTCATTTTATCGTCATTTGTTTTATTTTATTCTTCGGCATAAACATCATCAAAATCTTTATCTTCAGTATCTGAATTGGACAGCCAGGCAGCCTCACCGTCAAACATGTCGGGTTCCCTCTCATCACCGTCAGAGCCCGTGTCATTGCCGGGTGGCTGTTCATCAGTGATGCCGGCTTTCGCGTACGCTAGGACAACAGTTTCAGCAGATACCTTGGCCCGGGCATCCACAACCCTCTCAAAGATGGTGGGGTAACTAGCACCGCGCAGCCTCCCAATCTTAGGAATGCAGTGCTCGCCTTCTCTCATCCATCGCTCCCACGACGCTCGCAACTTCACCTTGAACGCCCTGTTAACGCCAATGTCCAGCAGTTGGAGTTGTTTTGTTAGTCCTCCCGCGATAATGGCTAGGTCCGAATTCATTTACCCTCACTAGCGCCATTGTTGTGGGTCCGTCATCAAATACATATTGTTTCTATCTTACCGGAAGTACAGTTACATATTGTGGGCCGTGGTGGGAGTAAGCGTACGTACTTTCCGTAACTTAACGTCATGTTCTCTAATTGTTTTTTTTTTATCGCTGCTAGCGTACGTAGCGTGTGTATTACGTCTCTATAACGACAGGATATGGCTCGGCAGTCAATAAAGCGGAGCGCTTGTCACAATCGTGTTAGCATCATTTTTACACACATCACATTACACATTTTTACACATCATTACACACATGAGGCGTGCCGTGTTAAATGGAGCACCGTCGCTTTTTGAGAAAATGTTTGACTTTAAAGTGTGTCTTTGGGGCCGAAAATACGCCAAGCATAATAAGGACGCCTTATTAAACTTGTGACTAGATCTCTCTCAGGAACAATGGTGTATTCTCCGCAGATGAAGCGGAATTCGTCGGCTTACTTTTGCAAATTCTCCTAGTCAAAGCCATTTCATTCACATGTAATATAAATAAAAAAATTAGTCATAAGTTGGCACATGCAAAAGATGTTAATTGCAAGAAATGTAAAAAGAATTTTGCATCATATGATGTGAAAATACCTGTGCATGAAAAAAAAAAAACATTGATAAGCAAATATGTAGTTCAGTTCATAAAGTTGACCTGATTCAGCAAAATCAATGTCATTTTTTGATTCGGCACATCAAAATGTTCCGAAATTAAAAAAAAAAAAAACGTAGACAGTAAATTTGGTGTTGACTGATCATAATCAACGTACCAACTCCTCATGGCTCCTCCTGCAGGTGGTGGGGTCCACTGGAGGGCGGGCCTACACTGCCTTTTCGGGCTGTGCCTGGCCGATTCTCATGGGCAGAGGCTCAGCCACCATGCACTCGCTGACGAGCCCCATCCCCGGGCCCGGCTCCATGGAGGGGCCCCGGTGACGCCAATGCGGGCGACATGCACTTCCCTTTGTTGTTTTCCATCATTGGTGGTCCGGAGCTGCTCCTAGTCTGACCCGTCACCTGAGACCTTTTTGCCTTGGAAACCTTACCAGGGGCCCCTACAAAGGCCCCTGACAACTTCGCTCACAAGATCATTCAGGCACTCAAACCCCTCCACCTCAGTGAGGTGGCAGCTCAGGGAGGGGGTGTCCTTGGTCCGGTACTAGACTGTACCCCATCTGGGGACTGCAGCGTTCTACTGGGAGATTTTAATGCCCATGTGGGGAATGACAGTAGTGCCTGGAGGGGTGTGAACGGCCTCCCTGATCTGAACCCGAGCAGTGTTTGGTTGTTGGACATCTGTGCAAGCCACAGTTTGTCAATAACAAATACCATGTTCCAACGTTAGGGTGTCCATCGGTGCACTTGGCATCAGGACACTCTAGGCCGGGGGTCGATGATCGATTTTGTAAGCACATTATCTGACGTCCGGCCACATGTCTCGGACACTCAGCTGAAGCTGTCAACTGAACAGCACCTGGTGGTGAACTGGATCTGCTGGCGGGGGAGGAAGCCGGACAGACGCAGCAGGCCCAAATGTATTGTGGGGGTTTGCTGGGAATGTCTGGCAGAGCCCTCCGTCAAAGAGATCTTCAAACCTCCGGGAGAACTTCAAACAGATCCTGAGGGAGGTTGGGGACATGGAATCCGAGTGAACCATGTTTTCCACCTGCATTGTTGAAGCAGCAGCCCAAGGCTGTGGCTGTAAGGTCACGGGTGCTTGTCACAGGGGCAATCGTAGATTGATGGTGGACATCGGAAGTAGATGATTCCGTCAAGTTGAAGAAGGAGGCCTACCAAGCTCACCTGGCTTGTGGGTCTACTGAGGCATCTGACAGATACCAGCAAGTCAAGCGTGCCGTAGCCCAGGCTCGGGGTGTCGCCGAACCAAAAATCCATGTCTGGGAGGAGTTCGGGGTGACCATGGAGAAGGACTATCGGTCAGCCCCGAGGAGGCTCTGGCAAACTGTCTGGCGCCTCAGGAAGGGAAAGCAGTGCCCTACCAACACTGTTTACAGTGGAGGCAGGGAGCTGCTGACCTGAATGGAGGATTTGGTCGGACAGCGGCGTGAATACTTTGAGGATCTCCCCAATCCCACTGACATATCTTCCACTGAGGAAGCAGAGGCTGGGGACTCAGAAATAGATTCTTTCATCACCTAAGCTGAAGTCACCGAGTGGTTAAAAAGCTCCATGATGGCAAGGTGCTGGGGATGGACGAAATCCGCCATGAGCACCTCAAGTCTCTGGATGTTTCAGGGCTGTCATGGCTGACACGCCTCTGCAAGAACGCATGGCAGTCGGGGACAGTACCCCTGGACTGGCAGACCGAGGAGGTGGTCCCTCTGTTTAAGAAGGGAGACTGGAGGTTGTGTTCCAATTACAGAGGGATCACATGCCTCAGTCTCCCCGGGAAAGTCTTTTCAAGGGCACTGGAGAAGAGAGTCCGGCCGATAGTCGAACCTCAGATCCAGGAGGAACAATGCAGGTTCCGTCCTGGCCGTGGAACGCTGGACCAGCTCTATACTCTCCGCAGAGTGTTGGAGGGATTATGGGAGTTTGCCCAACCAGTCCACACGTGCTTTGTGGACTTGGAGAAGGCATTCAACGTGGTCCCTCGCGATGTTCTGTGGGGGGTGCTCTGGGAGTATGGAGTTCATAGCCCCTTACTAAGGGCTGTGCGGTCTCTGTGCGACCAGAGCAGGAGCTTGGTTCGCATTGCCGACAGGAAGTCAGACCTGTCTCAAGTGCATGTTGGCATGTGCCTTGGTCCTGTTCTTTAGTTATATGGACAGGATTTTAAGGCACAGCCTTGGGCCGGAGGAGGACCAGTTTGGGGACCACAGGATCTCATCGCTGCTTTCTGCGAATGATGTTGTCCTGTTGGCGCCCTCAGACCAAGAGGGCGGTTTGCAGAAGAGTGTGAGACTGCTGGGACGAGAATCAGCACCTCTAAATCTGAGGCCATGGTTCTCGACTGGAAAAAGGTGGTTTGCACCCTCCGGATTGGAGACAAGATCCTGTTTCAAGTGGAGGAATTTAAGTGTCTTGGGGTCCTGTTCACGAGTGAGGGTAGAATGGAACGGGAGATTGACCGATGGATAGGTGCAGCGGAACAGTGATGCGGTCGATGTACCTGTCCGTCGTGGTGAAGGAGGAGCTGAGCTGGAAGGCAAAGCTCTCTATTTAACTGTCGATCTATGTCCCTACCCTCACCTATAGTCATGAACTTAGGGTCATGACTGAAAGGTCAACATCACAGATACAAGCGGCGGAAATGAGCTTCCTCCGGAGGGTGGCGGGAAGCACTCTACTAGATTGGGTGAGGAGCTCTGTTACCCGGGAGGAGCTCAAAGTAGAGCCTCCCTGGGGCGGTGTTCCGGGTATGTCCCACTGGGAAGAGGCCCTGAGGAACACCCAGGATGCGCTGGAGGGACTATATCTCCCAGCTGGCCTGGAAATGCCTTAGGGTCCTCCCAGAGGAGCTGGAGGAGGTGTCCAGGGCGAGCGAAGTTTGGGCTTCCTTTCTGAGACTGCTGCCCCCGCAACCCGGCTCCGGATAAGCGGAAGAAAATGGATGCGTGGATGGATGATTATAATCAGACTATGTTGACTGATCATAATCAGTCAACATACCAAATTAGTCAACACACCGACACCAAAGCTAAATCATGGACAGAGAATTGGATGTGATCATGATTTTTTCCCGAGCAAAATGCTGTGATATTTTCTTTTTGTCTTGTAATTCACAGCTGGAATGGACCATACAAATACAGTTAAAATCTCATCTCTTGCTGCAGTTTACATTTTCCATGCAGTGAATGGTCTGGGTTTTGCAGCTGACTTTGATAAATGTGTGTGTGTTGTATGATTGCATCACTATTTTCAAGTTTGCATGTTCAGACACTTTTGGCAAGGAGACCACAATTTGGGTTTCCTTTACAAATTCAGTCAGTAGTTAGAGAACCCCACCCATATCCAGGTGTGGCTCAATTGTAGTGGAGAACAAGTGAAGCAGTTCTGGTGGGCAGAGAGAATTACTTGAATGGGGATGGTGGATGGATGGATGGATGGATGGATGGACGGACACACAGCATTTCACATAACCTCCACCCTTCCTCCCAACAGTACCACTGTGCTGGATAGAAAATGGAGTCTGTATAATGGTGTGAGAAGGTGCTCTGAGGTGCTACAGGAGGAAATCTACGGAAGTCTAGTGGATGTTCCATGACATAAATCTATGACAAGAATAAGAATGGGAATAGTAATAAGAATAAGAATCCTTTATTGTCACATGACATTGTTTCCAATATCATTATCAAAATGCGTTTGACGGCTCCACATTATGGTTATAGCAGCGGTCTAGCAGCAAGTAATAGTGGTACAACAGAGATTGCACAGAAACCTGCAGGATGTATGACTTACTGTATATGCAGTCACACTGTGAAATACACTACAGTCCAATGGTTGGTCGGTGATCACCTCCCCCAGTCTGTCTGGAGCTATACAGTTATATGACCAGGGGGAAATTGAATACCACAAAAACAAAAGAAATTATCTTTGACCTCAGGGCACATAGTGTTAACCCAGCTGTACCTTACATCTACAGAGGATCTATGCAGATAGTTAAATCTTTCAGAGTTTTCAGCACCCTGATCTCTGCAACCTTACCTCAATTTAAAAACAGTTGTTTAGAGACCCTCACAACATCTGTATTTCCAGAGGTAAAACCACCAATTAGATAAAAGTAATTTGCAGACAGAGCTCCATCCACATCTGGTCTACAGTCCTTGCATCAAATAACTCGTAATGGTGCAATCGGCACTCATTAGGCCCTTTTCCCCCTCCAAAAACATTTTTTTTTCACTCATTTTAGCTGGGCAGAGGGTGTAACTGGGAAACGTCATTCAATCAAGACACAGACGGTGTAAATGGGAGAGAATCCAAGCATTAAAAAAAAGACAAATGTTTCACCCTGATTATCAGTAAAATGCTTTCCCCCCCCTTCTTCTTCTCTCTGGCCCAGAGCCAAATGATACACTGACCGGTACTGGTCTGCAACCAGGTAGTTGGGGATAGCTATATCAGAGTTTCTTATCTCTGTCAGCACTTTATAGTTATAGGGTAACTGGGTAATCTCAAAGAGCTAATGCTCTCCTGCTGAGAGAGCACAATAGGCACGCACAACTAAAAACACGCACAACCCAAAATGCATTTGGTGGACACATGCTTGTCACGGCTACATTCAACATATTAGCCAGCTTATGATGTAAGAAAACTGAGATGAGCCTAAACAAAGGATGGCTATACTAGGATTAGTTGATTTATAAAATCCTACAGGTAGATTAACAGTGCAATTGCTCTGACACCCACAAATACATCTGCTTTACAATCCAATTTACTTCAGCCAAATGACTGCAACCTGATTGAAACCCGCTCAAGTAGACAGATTGCTCAAGGCAAGAGCTTCTTATATCAGATGATCCACTTAAGCAATGGCGATTAATGGCGATTATACGTATGCATGTATAGGTGCGCGCGTGTATGGATGGAGATGGATGTGTATGGATGTATTTATGAGTGTATAGTGGCATGTGTGTATATGTGTATTTATGGGTGTGTGTATGGTTGTATGAGTGTATATTGTTCTTTTCAAATGGCACTTAAGCAGGGGTAGCACCGTAAAAAAAATTTCATTATATTCGACAATGAAGGACATTCTTCAGTCTTCGGATACATGTATGTGTGAGTACAACACCACCTCAGTTACAATTCAGTAACACTTCAAGTGTTTGGAGCAATTAGTAAAGAAGTAGACAGAATTATGGAGCATTGCACAACAGTTGTGAATAGACAGTCTAAATATAAGTAAAAATGTGAAACTGTTGTACGATAAAAAGCATTTTTTCAGCATTGGAATTTGAAATGAGCACGAGAGATACGAGTTAGGCGGTCTCTCTCAAGTCATGGGTTTTGTTATTGCAGTCACAGCATTGACAAATGAAGTTTAATGAATTACAATGACAACCATGGGCATTTCTTGTCCTGAGAGATGCCGGTTGATGTTAATGACATCTTTTGATTATGGCAAGACTCCAAAATCTTAAATATAAGATGGTTTCTGTCGAATTCATTGTTAAGGCACGGATTTTATGAGAGCTATGAATAACGCTCACGTACTGTATATGGCCCCCAGTGCATCCTTTCAATGTCCTCACATTATGTGGGAGCAGACAAGAGTACTGCACTTTGTGACGTTCTCAGTCTCTCTCATCTGGATCACCACATAGCCAAAGTTGTTACTGTACAAGCAAGTCTATCATTTACACCTGTACATGACACCACCATCTGGAGTGGAAACGAATTGCGACAAAGAGGGTTGGCATGAAAATCTAAAAACCCAACTCACGTAGACATTTGATTGGTCATTTAGTACATTATCAGCATCAGCTATCTCTTAAGTCTAGCAGTTGGGATTACAGGTGAAATGGAGATCTCTGACTGAGAGGAGGAAACCTGTGGAGAGGGCAGTGGAGAAGGCAGATGAAGCGCAAAGTTCTACTCAATAGAAATTGGCAGAGGCACAAGACAGAACAGCCCCAGATCCTTATGTATTGGTCGTTATTGTAAAAGAAAAATTCTGCTAAGGAGTTCCGTGTGTTGCTTAATTCCTTGTCAAGTGAGGTGAGTGGTTTGTTTAGTCTAGGACCTGAGAACCTTGTCAATACTGAATGTGGTAATTACCTCATTTTCACAATCAGCAAGCTCAAGGTATGTCAAACAAGCGAACAAAAAAGACTGATATGGAAGAGATTCTGCTCGCAGACAGTATTCAAAGCAGATATGAGAACACGTAGACATTTAACCTAGTTTTCAATTAGATTAAATGTTATGACTGCAGGTTGTCGTCCTGGAGAGGATGAACCATTAGCATATCTCCCAGCAGAGGGACCCACAGCAGCTGCAGCATGATCTCTGGACTGCAGCAGCTCTCTACAGCAAGAGTCTGCGACTGTGGGCCATGAAGCCCTGGAAGGCTGCCACACCAGACATAGTGACAGGCAGAGTCCAGTGTCTCTCAGTGTCCAGAAATGAGGTTCACCACTTTTGTCCCATCAGAATAGAATGTTTGTTTGTTTTTTATTGTCATTGTGCAGCACAACAAAAGAATCATGGCACAATGAAATTAAGGTTACCCCAAATAACCATTGTACTCATAGCTGTGTGCATGTTATTGCTGCACATACAGTATACATGGTACACCTTTTCTTGTTTTGCACCAATGTGTTTAGTCGCACAGTCTGACAGTTGAATGATATGGTATACTTGCGCTGGCATGGTGTACTTCCAGGGAAGTACTGGAATTTCCTGGACAGGGAATTTCTCTTTAAATCAATTTTCATATCGCTTCTTCCCTTTTTATAGGAAGACAAACATTTATTTTTTGTCTTGTCAGAGAGCTCATGTCTGGTTTAGAAACTGTAGTTTGTCACACTACATACAATGCTATGGAGTAGTTTGGAGAGTGATTGAGGCACTGTATACAGTTGTCCCTCACTATAACGTGGTTCACCTTTCACGGCCTCGCTGTTTCGTGAATTTTTTTAGTGTAATTTTGCAACCTTTTTTTTTCTTTTTGTAGAGCGTACAGTATGAGCGTGCATTGTGTTCGGCGTCCTGATTAGATAAGAGAGAACTGCACATGCGTCCTGATTAGTTAAGGGAGTACAGAATGCGCTTGGCTTGCCAGATTTACAGAAATGTTCCATCGCTAGCAGTGTGACTCTGAAGTGCTGTACTGTATGTTTGCAAGTTCGCTACCCGAAAAAAACCCATTATGTCGATGAAAAGAACTGCAAGGGAAAATTCACCTGCAGTCGCACCCAAAAGGCGGAGGAAGATGCTGACCATCTTCCACAGAAAACCACAGAAAAAGTTGGACTTCTGGACGTGCTAAAGGAAGGTGGAAGTTACACGGCTGTAGGGCGCCATTATGAAACAAAAGAATTGTTGGTTCATCACATAAAGAGGGAGGAAAACAACATAAGGACGACAGCAGCAATAAGTTTTAACAGGGATGCAAAAAGGGTGGTAACTGTCCGCAACAGGACCACTATAAGGATGGAGTCTGCTTTAGCTATGTGGATCCGAGACGGCAGGAAAAAGAACATTCTACTGGATCGATCATTAGAGTAACATTTGTGAAAAATGTTAAGGCTTGAAAACAGGTTTTGATCTCTGGTTTCATTCATTGTATTTATTTTTATTTCTTTTTTTTTGCAAAAGCTTGAACTTTGTTTAAATATGAGAAAATGTGAGAAAATGTTAATGCCCGTCTGATAAAAGTGTATAAAAGAGTGTGGTTAGGGGTTTTACGGCCCTAAAACTTGTATGATAATTGTAAAAAATAAAGCTGATTACTTTGCTGATTTCGACTATTGCGGTTTATTTTTAGAATGTATCCCCCGCATTAAACAAGAGACCACTGTACTACACAAACTATTACAAGGTGATTATTAGAAATAATGATTTTGAACATTTAGAATTTTACCATAGTGTGGTAGATGCAAAAACACGGCAACAATGCTCACAATAATATAATCCAAAATAATACTGATGTGTTTTGTGTGATGGAGGAAAAATAGAATATTTCATTCATCATCCTAAACAAAGATAAGAAGAACTTGCTTGACTCCGTCAATAAAAACAATCCAGATGCATATTTACCCTCAATTGTCAATAGGAGTGGGTGTGAGAGTGACTGGTCTTTGTGTGCCCTGCTACGGACTGGTGACCAATCCGAGGTGTACCCTGCCTTTGTCCTATGACTGCTTGGATAGACTAGCAGACCTGCAAACGTAGTGCGGATTAAGTGGGTTCAGAAAATTAATGATTGAATGAATGAATTAACCTGTAGATATACTATCATATGATACATTTTATGACATATTACTATTATCATGATACATTACCCTCAGTACATTAGAATGGTATAGAGAAAAACAAACAACTCTATCAAAGGTATGATATTTGAGGTAAGAAATTATTTGCTTGCACAATGACGTACAGCCTTCAACTTATACAGCAAACACTGTCACATTATTCATTCATGGGGTTTTTAAACCTGCTTCGTCCTCACTATTTGAGCGAACATTGTCACTCCTGGTTATGATCAAAGGATAAAAAGGTAAAAAGATAAGAAGGCAATTTTCTCCAATGTTTTTAACACATTGAAACATTCTGTATATTTTATGGAGCAGAAAAATTCTAATCCATTGTGTTTCAGCTCCAGTGCTTTTACATGTACACTTTCAACAACAGACACTTGGGGGCCAGTAAGTGCTGCAGTCCTGCATCACCTCCCCCCAACCGCATGAATGATTACACTCGCCATGCATACTGTGCTACTGCATTTATTCATAACCACAAAACTGAAGATGCACTGGACAGTAATCTGTTTGGTGTTTTGTCACCAAAGCCAATGATCCATTGCTATGCCTGTGTAAAATCCAATTTGTGAATGCCAGACAGATTTTAGTTTCCAATTCAGTGTAGTTCAGTTTAGTTTCTCCCATTCAGTGAAAGATCGATGTGATGGCAATGCAGTAATCGTAATAGTTACAACACCAAGAGACATTGACAAACTGAAATCTGGGAGGCTATCTCCTGTAAATACATTTTTCTGTGATATATGTGCAGAAAATTAGAATCACCATTTATTTCTTAGTTTTTTCAAGGAAAAAAAGGAGAGAAATTAGATCACACCAAATCAATCAAAATGTGGTTCTTTCAAAACCATACGTCAATATTCAATGTTGATTGGGAGTCCCTTTGCCTTCATCACTGCCTCGTTGTGCTGTGGCATTGAGGCAATCTGCCTGTAGAACTGCATGGAGTTATGGAAGCCCAGATTTCCTTGATGCTTGCTGTCAGCTCTTCTTTGTTTTTGGATCTGGTGCCCCTCATTTCCTTTTGGTAACACCCCATAGATTCTCAATGGGGTTTTGGTCTGGCGAGTTGGCCGGCTAGTCAAGCACTGTGATGGCACAGGAGTCAAAAACCAGGTGTCTGTGCTTCTGGCGGCATGGGCAGGGGCCAGGTGCTACTGGAAAATGAAATCTGCATCTCCACATACATCCTCAACAGAAGGAATTATGAAGTCCACTCAAACATGGGACCTTAGACCACTGGCCAACAGACCAGTCCTTCTTCTCCTCGGCCCAGTTGAGATGCTTCCTGACCAGGCATAGAAGTGGCTTGACCTGCGTAACCTGACAGTTGTATCCCATCTACCAGATGCGTCTGAATGTGGTGGTTTTTGAAGCTGTGACTCCTGCCTCATTCCACTCTTTCTGGATCTGGATGCCAGATTGTTGAATCTTCTCTGTTTGATTAGCTGCTGAAGCCCACGGTCATCTCTTTTGCTGGTTTTTGATACAATGCTGGCCATTGATACAATGTACTTGAACTCAGTGCTTTGTGAACAGCCAACCTCATCAGCTATGAACTTTTTTGTCTTACCCATCCCATGGAGGGTATCGATGTTGGTCTTCTGGCCAGTTGTCAAGTCTGAGATCCTCCCCATACTGAACAGAACTGAGGCAATGGAACCAAACTAAAGCTCTTGGGGAACCTGCAATTGGCTGGCAACCTGTCCATGCTGTATTCCCTGCCTTTCGCCAAAAAGACTGCAGGGAAAGGCTCCTGCAGATTCCTGCGACGGGTCAAGGGTGACGGGTCAGACTAATGCCGTTTTCCAGGCTACTCGTAACTGGTAATTTCCAAGTTTGAAATTCAGGAGTCACAACCTCAAACCGTTCCAGGCACCGCTGTCTTCTATTGGTCCGTCATTTTTAGGTACAAAAAATACATTACTTGATGTTGAACGCGGAAGTTGGAATAATAGAGAACACTCGAGTTCAAAGTTGTGAGTTCCCAGGTTTGGCTGTAGCCCCGACCACTTTTAACTGGTAAATTACGAGTTACGAGTAGCCTGGAATGCGGCATAAGAGCAGCTCCGGACCCCATATGAAGAGAAAACATCAGAGGAAGTTTACGTCCCCCGTTTTGGCGTCACCGGGGCCCCACCCTGGAGCCAGGCCCAGGATTGGGGCTCCTCAATGAGGGCCTGGTGGACAAGCCTCTGCCCACGGGGCTCGGCTGGGCACAGTCCAAAAAGGCGACATGGACCCGCCCTCCAGTGGACCCACCACCTGCAGGAAGGGCCATAAGGGGTTGGTGCTTTATGTTATGGGTGGCGGTCAAAGGGGGGGGGGCATTGGCGACCTCACCCCCGGACAGATCAGCTGGCTTTCGGAACATGGAACGTCAGTGCACTGGGGAGGAAGGAGCCCGAATTGGTACAGGAGGTGGCGCGTTTACGACTAGAAATAGTCGGGTTCACCTCTACGCACAGCCTGGGCTCTGGATCCCAACTCCAGAGAGCTTTACTCTCTTCCACACTGGAGTTGCCAGTGGGGAGAAGCGGCGAGTGGGAGTGGGCTTATTAACCCTTGTATGGTCTTTGGGTCTGTGAGACCCGTTTTCACTTTTCATTAAAAGAAAAATGACACAATCAACCATTTTTTCAATCTGAGACTCACTGGCTTTGGCTCATTTTCTGTGGAGAACATACTGTATATCTGAACACATATTTAATGACAACACACCGTACACCCCCCCTATGAATGTCTATTACGTACAAGATCTCCGGGTCTACTGGACCCGGGGCTAATAGAAGTGTGGAAGTTGATGTTCTGTGTACCATACACGCACACGCACACGCACACCCACACCAACATCCTACCAACCTAAACACACACACACACACACACACACACACACACACACACACACACACACACACACAGCAGGCCTAGACAGGAGGAGGACAAAGTGTAGGTACACAGAACATCAGATGGTCAAATGTGTGAGAAAGGACAGTGAGGGACGAATGGGTACAACCCTGATCCAAATGGCAACATCAATGAACAGATCGATGATGCCATTTAGGGGGCGCTGCCCCTCTCAGCAGTATGTACCATCTAAACCTGCAAAGTACGGTATAAAGATCTGGGCTGCCTATGATGCCACTTCCTCATTTGCTTGGAACTAACAAGTCTACACAGGGAAACCTGATGGAGGAGCCCCCAAGAAAAACCAAGGAATGAGAGTTGTCCTCAACATGTCTCAGGGACTCAGTGAACATAACATCACATGCGACAATTTTTTTACCTTGCACAAACTGGGACAGGAGCTCCTGGAGAGGAAGCTGACCATGGTGGGAACAATAAGGAAAAACAGGACAGAGCTCCCACCTCAACTGCTGACCTCAAAGAACAGGCCTGTCAAGTCTTCCAAGTGTGTGTACACGGCTGACACATCCCTGGTATACTATGTGCCAAAGAAAGGCAAGAATGTGGTACTAATGAGTACACTGCACGGGGATGGAAGAATCTGTGACTAGGAACATCACAAACTAGAGATCATCATGCATTAGAATGCCACAAAAGGAGGGGTAGACAACATGGACAAGCTGGTGACGGCCTACAGCTGCAAACGGAGGACTCTACGCTGGCCACTGGTGATATTCTTTGACATGTTGGACATCTCAGCGTACAATGCCTTTGTCATTTGGATGGCGCTGAACCCAGAGTGGAAACGAGTGAAGCTCAGGAAAAGACGGCTCTTTCTTGAGGATCTGGGAAAGGCATTGGTGAGACCACAAATCGAGAGAAGAAAACATATCCCCAGAACGCCAGCCTCTGCGGCCATGGTGAGGAGGATTCAGGAGGAGAATGCTGGTGCCCTGTACCCAATCTACAGAACCACAATCTGCAGATGTGCGGACCCAAGATGGACAGGAAAACACAATATACATGCATCAAGTGCAAAAAGTATATCTGCAACACACTCACAGTAAAGCTCTGCCCCTCATGTGTTGTATGGGCTAGTGGCTAAAGGCCATGTGTTCAATGGGGCTGATGTGTTGTCTTGACTGATATGTTAACTCTGTGTTCACGTGTTCAGCTTGTGTTGTGCACCTGAATGGGTTAAATTTCTAGTTCAAAGAAATAAAAGTCAGTAGTTTTGAAAAACCTTGCTTCACTGTTTCCACTCATATCTTGATTGTAATTGATTTTCTTGATTACGATTTGAATAATAGGTTAAAAATGTGACCTAACAAAGGTAAAGGGCAAATATTAACCATATATATTGTTTATACTGCTTGTAATTGGGATAAGGTAAACATCTGTTCAGTATTTTAATGTAAAAGTGTTTGATTGTGAGGCATTAAAAGCCACA
>OMPJ01028246.1:0-10719 GCA_900312935.1 Carapus acus
CCCCAAACAGGCATGTTGTGTGGTAGGGATCCTACTATAGAGGGAAGTTGCTGGTCAAGAAGTACACCACCAGACAGGAGAGAGAGTAGAGCTGCAGGAGAGCGGCGCTGAGGCTCAGGCCGTCTGCATGGCCTGCTCGGAGTATCTTCACTAGCTGGAGTGGCTGTGCTGCAGGAGGGAGGGAAGAGGTGGTGTGATGGGCGGAAAAAAGGAGAAAGCAGAAATGGTGAGAACCAGTGTATTGATAAAACAATGGAAAACTTTTGACACATGAACATGCAAATTCTACAGTACTGCTGAGATGATCTGACCCAAGAGAGCAAATGTCACAGAATTCACCAGTAGCACAACCACCAGCTGAGACTCCTGTCACACTGGAGGCCTCACACACTCGCACACACTCAACAACCACCTCACCAGGCTCACCAGTGGTGCTGGTTGGAGCGCCTGACCCCCAATTTGCTATTTGCTTTGGGATAAATTCAACTATTGGCAGCAAAAGCAGCTCTTTGTAGAATAAACTCCTCAGCTCAGGAAAATAAGAGTGCTATTCTTTTATTTCTGTGTGTGCTTATGTTGCTGATGCCACTGTGCAACACTTGAGGTGATAACACTTGGTGTGGGTGTGAGATTTAAAGGGAGTTTGTGTGATAACACCTGGTAAACACATGTAATTAAAGTGAGTGAGTGAGTAAGCAATCAGTCCAGTAAACAATGACACTAATTTATGTTTACTTAAATGATTAAATGTACACAGACTGCTGAGTACATGCATATGATAACAAATACAACACAGCACAGATTTTTGTGAATTTCTCATGCATTTTTGCCATACGTCTAATTACCTGGTTGAAATGTCTAGTTTAGACTACTAGCATGCTAATGTTTACAATCAGCGCTAACTTCTGTGAGGAATATCTGATGGGAAAGAAGTTGTTAAGTTGTTAAACGTTGTACCTGTTTTGCCTCTTACTTCATATCTGAAATTATATTTCTGGCGCGGCCCAAGAAGTAAGCACATGAGAACATATTTGTGTCACTTAATACTCACACAGCAGCACGTCCAGGAGTATCCAGTATCCCACAGTCTTACTCAGCACGATCCTCCAACAGGGCGCTGCAACACAAAAACAACACAACACAATTTACAACAACGTCACACAACAGGCACCGAGAGTTGTGCAGGGGTGTGTCGCAGGAGCTTCTGAGCTCCAAAGCCCACCGTGAAGGAGATGAAAGTTGATGAAGAATTCGTCATAGCAGATCTCGGGCATTATCTGAGTTAGGAGGAATTCTTTGACGGCGGAATGCGCCATGTTTGCGAGGGGAAGAGTTCACGGGTTCGGGCTCGCTCCTCCAAACAAGAGGGGGCGGATCGATGCTAAAAATACGGTACCAGACCGATATTTGTTTGTCGCTATCGATACCTATCCTTCAGTTATCGCACTGAATCATCTTCCACCTCCTCCCTCACACTGCTCTTCAAACCCCTACCTCTCTTTTTTTATTAAAAAAAAAAACATGCAAACAAATTGTTATCTTCCCCGTTGTTTATATTTATCAACAGTTTTGACTGTTTAAAGAAATTAATCAACAAGGAAATTCCACACAAACGTGTATAACTTCTTACATAATTGTAAGAAGTTTGGTGATGCAGTACATCAAACTTAGATGTTAAAAAGTATTGGTTTCGGCGATGCTGGCCCTGTATTTACATAGTATTGCATTGATACCAAAATATGATATTATATTTGATATTATTTGATATTATATATGATATAACATTTCATTTGAATCAGGGTTGCATGTATGCGTGCAGTTGAAGCAGTGCTCTGCGTTTTGATGTCAATGACACAATGTTTTTGTCCATACTAGAGCGCCCCCACAGGTCTAAAGTCCAGCCATGCCACCGCCATGTAGTCGCCACAAAAAATGCGTCGCTTGAAGTTTTGAACTTGCACTGAGTTTCTTTGACTTTTTCAATTTTACTCACAGACTTCCTCAATGGAAGTGACCGTTTGTTTTTTTTTTTGTTGACTGTTCCATCCTGCTGAATTATTACTTGTCCTTTTTTGGACATTACTGTCAAAAATCCTATGCTGTCACAAAATACTGAGTAGTTTTTGATAGACAGGCGTGGCTAGCAAGCAACACCTCTTCGTTCAGCACCAAGGTAAGTGAGCAACTGTGATCTGGGAGTGAAAACACAGACAGTTTCTTCTGTTAAAGTGTTCTCGCTGGAGCCCGATCCAGCGTCTGTTTGCCTGAGATATCCACTCCCACATTTGGCCAGCCCGCTATTTAGATTAGGTCAAGTGGTGGATGAAGGCAGAGACACTGTGGGATCTTCGGAGTACCATTGATCACCTTCGAGACCCTTTTTCCGGAACCTCTCCTTGTGGGAAACCATTTTATCATTCTGTTCCCTTTTTTTTGAATAGGAATCTTCTACCCTCCTTGTGGCAACATGTGCACAGGAAAGTGTTCCATCTGTCTGGCCGTGTCTCTGTACCCACTGGCCGTGGTGTCCATAGTCTGCAACATCGCGCTCTTCTTCCCCAACGTGGAGGGCCAGTATGTCCGAGACGGTCACATAACCTCCGAGGTCTACTACATGGGAGGACTGGTCGGAGGGGGGCTCATGGTGAGTTCAACCTTTACTAGACTCTGTCTGTGAGCTCAGGGGCTTTAGATTGTGCTCTAGTTTACTGAGGACATCAAACAATAAGCTTGTCTCAGAAAGAGCAGCAGTCGTCTGGAAACCAAAAGGTTGGATTGTTTCTGGGCTTGAAGGTCTCTTTGAGCAGGAAGACTAAACCCTCACGCTGGGCCCTGGTGCCCTACATGGCTGCCTGCTGCTCTTTAGATATGAAAACGGCTCCAATGTGTAGCCGCGGTTTCCCTTGAGACTGAAAGAGAATGTCAGATCTTGTTTTTGATTTTTTTTTCAAGCTTACAAATCGATACATCGCAACAGGACACTTTCAGGTTTCCGTCCCGCTTCTCTCCTCTTCCCACAGGTGTTTGTATGTGCTCTCTACATCCACACCACCGGAGCCCGGGGCTGCTGCGCCAATCGCTGCGGGGTGAGTCGGACCTCAACAGACCAAGCGGAACACAGTCCAACTACACATTTCTAGCATTTCTCTGATCGTTTGGAACCCTTGGAGCTGCTGCCTTTCACCTATTTTTCTGTCATCAACACAAAGCTACTCTGATGAGCTGGATTTAAGTGTGAAATCATTTTTAATGACCTTACATTTAGAACTGGACTCACTCAGCAGAGTCTTTTTCTCACATTGTTGATATTTTCAGCTGTCACATCTAGTTGCATTGTAAAAGGTGTTTTACAATCGGATAATTTGGCCGTGCTGTGGATGGTCAGCTACTGGGAGTCTTTGTTCGGTGAGGGGTGAGAGGAGCACCGCGAGGTGGGAATCTCAGGAATGCGATACGGCCGGCAAATAGCTCATAAATTTCACTGCCCGTGACAAACAAACTTCTGGAGGTTGGGAGGAGAGTTGGGTGCAGCCCAACCTGGTGCGAACAGTCTGTACGCCAAAGGTGAAATGTTATCAACAAAAGCTTTTTTCATCTTGGGTTTCTCCAACTCCCCCAGATGTTCCTGTCCATCGCCTTTGCTGCCATGGGCGTGGCCGGATCTTTGTACAGCTTCCTGGTGGCATTGATGGCCATGATGAACGGGCCATTGTGCTACACCAACGGGACCTGGACAACGCCTTACGTGGACGGGTGAGGTCCACGCCGAGCTGTGTGGTGGTGACGTGAGGTGAGGTGAGGTGAGGCCCCCGTGAGGATGGATGTGAGCCTGTTTTCTGTGGCGCAGCGACGGGAGTTACATTTCTGATCCCGTGGAATGGAAGAAATGCCACGGGCCCCCCAACATCGTCTCCTTCAACATCGGGTTGTTTGGAACCCTGGTGGCCCTGAGCGGCACGGAAATCGTGCTGTGCTCCATCCAGGCCGTCAACGGACTGATCGGCTGCATCTGTGGGACCTGCATAAACAAAGACGTGAGTGCCACTCCTCTCTGCCCATAGAGAAACAGAAACACACACTAAAAAGAAAAATAACGCAAACAATCACATACTTTTTCTTGTTTTATGTTGAATTCACAGACTCTGTGACACTGCAGTCATCCCAATGTTTGCGTGCCACTTGTCTGTACTCCCGTGGTGACTGGTACCCCCTGCTGGACTTGGATAAGCACTGCGTTTATATTCCATAACCTGAAATTAATCAATTAAATTCAAATAGATTGAATACAAATTAGTAACCTTGGCTGTACTACCATTTGTATCTCAGAGTTTGAGCAGTTCTTTTGTTCTCCTTCGTTCAACCAATTTTCTTGCAATTTTGCCACAAGTGACAATCTGAGTTAAACTCCATTCCTCTCTGTTCTTAATGTGAGATGCTATTTTTAATAACAAAGGAACACTGATGTGATTTCAATGAGAGTGATCAGCTTTTCCAAGATGCTACGCTGTTTTGCTTTTAATGTTTGGTTGGGATTTTGCGTGAGATGGTGCAATTATCGCAAAGAACTAAAAACTGGCAACAACAAAAACAAAAAGCAACAAAAAAGACAAATGACGCTTCTCCTCCAGTGACATATTTTATTTTTTCTGTTACACATGTTTTAGTGTCATCGTAATGTAGTAGAAGGATTAAAATACAGTTAGTCTATTTCAAAATTCCACGATGAGTCGTAGATGAGTTCAGATGTGACAATTCTGACATTACTTTCAAAAATGTGCATGATATTCAGCGATCACGGCCCCTTCAAAGAGCCTGCTGACTCTCCACTGATCTCCAGTGGGATATGTATTAGTAAAATAAAGCACAGAGCAACAAAATAAGTCAAAGATTTAAAAGGCAAACACTGGATCACAAATGGGGTGCAGAGCCTGACGCCTCCATCACAGAGGTGGAATATTTAAGACTGCAAACCAACTAAATGGTTGTGATACGCCTGGAAAATCCCTTCAACAACTATTTTCATTGGCCTCTGCAGTTGTGGAGTGAAACTAAGATGTTTGCCATCTTTCTCAAACCATACAGAAGATCTCATTTGATGCTTTACCCAGATGGGTGAGCGTATTCTCCACAGGTCTTAATAATATCCTCGCTAATCCACTTGCATTTATGGTGATCTTTCTTGTTTTTTGGTCACTTGTTCACAAGTTTGGCTTCCCCTGTTTTACTTCATCAGCCCTCCTTTCAATTTTCTCACACCAAAGCGTCCAGTCTGCCTCAAAAGAGAAGAAATGAAATGTTTGCACCATTTCTAAAACCAGAATTTTAGACAGCAGTCTGGTCGCCAACTCATCTGCTCACTTCACATGATATAAATTATTCATATTATTGGCAGCATCATACTTAACAAAACATTGTGCACTTTTTTTCTAAAATACGTTTTCAAGTAAGACAGAACACTGTATACAAAGGAGTGTTTTTCCTTCACACCGAGCAGATACTGAATGTTACGGACTGAGGTAGACACACTGTGCGCTAATAATTACACCAAACTGGAGTTTTTCATCGTAATTCCAACATACAAGTGCTGCCATGTGCTGTAACATCCTCTAAGAACAAATAAAAAGGAATTAAACTACCAAACGAATCTCTGTGAGCTGCGATATGTGTGTGTATCTTGGTTAAGAGGAGGCAAAGGGAGGCTGACTGAGGACGAGGAGGACGAGGAGGTCTCAGGATTCGTCCCCTCGACTGGTCTTGGCACTTGTGCCCTCCTGGATTTAGCTGTCAAACTGCCTCATCATGACTTTCCTGCTGGCCTCGTAACCCAAGAACAAGGCTCCGTTGGCGGGGAAGGTGCGGATCATGGTGGGGGTGAGTCCCGAGTAGAGCGCCCTCACACCTGCAGCGCACAAACGCAGAATTTCAATTTCATCTACTGTGATGTTATTTAGGAATTGAGACGACTGGGGATGAGACTGGACTACCTTCAGTTCGCCAGATTGTCATGAAGGTTTTGAAGAATCCCTCCTGCCTGCCCATCATGGACATCACCTGGATGCGAGATTTGACACAGTCCATCGGATAGACCACCAGCCACAGGCACGCCCCGCCGATGCCCCCGCTCAGCACCGTGGCAACAACACCTGAAACACACACACACACACATACACAATCAACAGATTCATTACAGTGTGATGATATCAAAATTGTTCCTCTCTCTCTCTCCCCTTCCCTTTTTAGTCCCTCCTCCCGTCTCCTAGCCGTTCCTCTCTCTCCCCTCTCCTCTCCCCTCCTCTTGCTTGCTCGTCCCCCCTCCCCTCTCTCTCTCTCCTCAACCTCTGTCCCCCTGCGACTCAGCACCCTCTCAGCAGAGATACTGGGAGACACTGCCGATTGTAATCAAAAGAAAAGCAGCTTGTGTGGCCAAACCATACCTAGATACCATGAGAGGACCTCATTTGTGATGATGTAATGTTTGTCAGGACAACAGATAACATGTGGAGCGAGAGGGACTTAGAATAAGACATATTTCCAAACAAACAGTGGAGAAAGTCAAAGTGTGGACCAGCTGATATTCGATGGGCAATATTACAAAATCAGTGCATTTTAAGTCTTTTGTGTCCTATTTCCTATTAACAACACAACACTAGCACAACCTGCTGAGGTGGCGGCTACTTGTAAACACATCAGACAGCTCAAGCTTCGGAGCGTCTGCTGATCCTTTGGCATGTCAACACGTCTGCAGACGTGAGGGACAAAGTCTAAGGAGTCGTCAGTCAGTCTGGGTCTGTCTGAGCGATAACACAACTCTGCGTGTTGTACCTATGTCGTCTTTGTCCAGGTTCATTTGTTCGGCGAAGGCGGAGCGGCAGACCTCGTAGGCGCCGAAGAAGCAGAAGTATCCGGGCACCTCCCTGGCGATGGTGGGGGTCAGACCCTGGAAAAACCCCTGAGGTCCTTCATTCCTCATGATGGTCCTCACCACCGACCACACTGTGCTTCACAGGGGACACACACAAACATGGTACATATGCTGCCATTGTATGTGACCCATAAGCGCTTGAATGGCTTTAAATATAAGAAAGGTGTCAGGTTCAAGGCCCATGGGCCAAATGTTGTTTCTGGCCTATGGGCACTTGAGGGACTTTTGCAATTCAAGTCTCCTTCATTCTGACGTGCACTGACCCACAAAATTCATCTCCCAAAGTGGATGACGGATCACGTTACTGGTCAAGTGGCAGCAGCTGTGCCCCGAACAGACACACACTTTATGAGAGGTCAGCTCTCAAATGAGGCAACCAGGTTGTTGACTTGTTGATTGATTGTAAATGGGTGATTTGTAATGAATTTGGGTTTTTTTCCTATAAAATACAACAATCTGCGATGTAATAATAGGTAAGAACTGACATATTTTTACATCTGTGCAAATGTAAAAATGTGTAAAATTGGTAAAAAAAAATCTTAAAATTAGATATTTCTAAATGGGCGGTTAAAAAAAATTCTTAAAATTAGATATTTCTAACTGGGCGGTTACATTTTACATTAAAATAGATTTAAATCTCCTTAATAATTCCCATTGATATCGGGCACCTTAAGGGCCACCACCATGCTGATGTGAACCTCAGTAAAAATGAGTTTAGCCAATCAGGGATGAGGACACTGACTACCAATAGACTCAACTCATGGATTCAGGTACACAGGTGGTAGCAAAGGACCCAAAGTCAGTCTGAGCTCTTACTTGTGACTGCTGGCGATCTTTCCGGCCGCCTGCATTTCCAGCATGGCTTGTAGTCGACATTTCACCAGCTCGGTGGGGCACAGCACGAAGGAGGAGAAGATTGACGCCACGGAGCCGGCGCAGGCCCTCTGCACGTCGCTGCCGGCAGGAGGGGGGGGAGCGGGTACACAGTGTTAGAGTACAGACCAGCTGCGCCGCTGCCGGCTTTGTCTCTACCTCAGCACGGCTTCACTGTCCAGGCCCATCACGAAGCGGGTGACCTGCTGGCAGAACCCGTAGCTCATGAAGAGCACCGAGTTCTCGGCGATGTTGGCCATCAGGGCGGGCGTGGTGCCCTGGTAGAGGCCACGCAGGCCCACTTGTCTGTAGGTGGACATGAAGCAGTGGATGAAGCCTCGGTACAGGGAGGGGAACGTCTGCATCTTGACCTTTGCCGTGTCCAGGGGCTGTCCGCTCAGGACGCACGCTGTCCCCCCTTTGAAGAAGACACGAAGAAACCGTTATTGTGGCTTTTTTTTTTTTTTTTTTGTAGCTGATTAGGTCTGCACAGCTGCACTTTGTTATCTTAACAATCTCCACAGTCAATGAAAACACAGTGCAATGATCCGGAAATATGCACAGTCATCAAAATGTTGAGGTAAAGGCAGACACAGCTGGGCCGGAACTGGTTCTGACAGATAATTCCATAGATAGAAAATGATTGATAATGTGATTGTGTGTTGATGTCGGCAGCATAGTCACCTATGGCTCCAGCTGAGAGGTCAATGAGGGCCTGGACCACCGGGTGCGGAGCCATGATGTCTTATCACTACTGAGGACAGCGTTTGTCTCGTCTCAGCTAGCCGCAGCTTCTGGAACGGTTGAAAAATGAGCGATGTGGTTTGAACAAAATCAACATCAGAGGTGAGAGAGTTGGGTTTCAAGTGTCTTCACAATGCTGTCAGTGCTGCCAAAACACACATTATTATTGTAAGTATACCTCCAGCAGAAATCACTGCCTCAGCTACACTTTCCTCTGATTATTTTCATTGTTTACAATGCAATAATCTCAGTGTGGTTGGTATTTTGAAGTGTTTAGAGGATTGAAATGGTGACCTGAATTAATCCTCCTCAACTTCATGTGTAACTACCCAAAGCTACAGTTGGAGATCAGCGTTAACCTTTGTCCACTGCTTACAATACACATCCATTCTGCTGACTGTGCTTATTGTTGAAGGAAAACCAAGTTTATTCTCTGACTTGTAAGACGACAGGTTCTTGAGCACAGTCATGGAATTCGTTCTGAGGTAATACAAATGTAAATATTGTTACAGCACTCTTACTATGAGCACGTGATGTTACACAAGAAAGCAAGGCATGACTTGCTTTTATTTATGCAATATATTCATCATATTTTCCTAGGAATAGATGCACCACTCTACCTCTGCCATTAATCTTATCATTTAATAGAAATACAGAATCACATCACGTCCATCAAGTCTCCTCATCACCACTAAGTCGCGTAACTGAAACGGCCCAGACTTCATTCGCATCCTCCGAATCATCTGAATGATGGAAACCCGACAAATGATAGAAAAATGAATATCAAACGCAATGTTTTGTGGTAATAGAAGTCTTACCCGCGTGTGCCGGGCTGAAGTTAAAGGTCACCGCTTCTCCTCGCTCAGCGTCCCGCAACTCCGCGCTGGACCGAAGCCGACACGACCCGCGGCCGTCCGCATGCTAACATCACCCCCTACGGATCGATGGAGTTGACGATTTGAATAAATTAGTGTTGCGATCGTTTGTCGTACATCAGCGTTCCCTTTCATTCGCAAACGTTATCCAACGGCGCCTGCTGAGTGGGACGTGGGGGTAGACGGGGTTGAGCAGAGAGCAACAATTGTCACGAGCTCGCACTCCGAGCACATCTGCAGATGTACTACGCGAACATACTTTTTGAAACAGCCTTTTCCACAACCTATATTACCTTTTACCCATAAAAAAGTGGCGAAAAATGTTGCTAACACTTAGCTAGTACGTATTACGCGCTTCGTGGACGTTTAGCATTGAGCATTTCACTACATCGGAGGGGAAATATAACCGCCGTGACCGGTCAAAGACCTCAGCGGCATTGTTAGATGTTTTGGGGCGTCGCACGGCACGTTAAAACACAATTCTGAAAACGCAAGCAGGGATCTAAATTTCAATTTTGGGGTAGCCTCGGCTCATCGTAGATTTCCAACCTGAGGAGGGAGGTTATTAGAATATCGGTCAAGGCACCGAGTAATAAATCTTACCAATACAAGATCTTTGGCGGCATGCTGCGCGAGGATGGAAGCTTCCGGCTACTCTTCCACAAAGGCGGGAATCGAAAATGGCGCCCCCCACTGGCTCCTCAAGGAAATGTGGATTTAATTTAGAAAATGAGGCATTAAAACCCACTTCTCATAGATAATATTCAAATTCAGGCTATACGAGTGTATCCATTCATAACTATGCATTGTCATTAGTCAAGCAATTGTTAAAATATTATTGTCAGATCGAGTTACTTTCATATTTTCGTCTTCGTAATCATGAAATGATTGTTGGTAACCAACTTAGAGCAAATAAAAATGCTCCAGTTTCACAGGCTTTTCCTTTAATACGGGAATATAAGAAATCTTTATCATAATTCCTATATTTAAGGAAAAGCCTGTGAAATTGGAGCGCTTTTATTGAATGCTCTAAGTTTGTTACTAACAAACCGTGAAAAGATTGTTGGTGACAAGCTTAGAGTAAATAACAAGGGCAATAAAAATGCACCAATTTCACAGGCTTTCTCTTAATTAATCACTATTTCCCAACAGTCATGAGCCCTCATGTTCTAAGAATAACAGAGGCTGTGAAGAAAAAACACACACACACACTCCTCTGCTTTTCATATCATTTCTCCTTTTATCAAAAAGAAAAAAAAACATTGACATTGTCTACATCACAGACAAGAATCATCAATATTCTGT
>OMPJ01028248.1:0-19351 GCA_900312935.1 Carapus acus
ATCGGCGATCCCACATGGGATAGCAAGTGAGTGAGGATAGATAGATAGAGAGACAGAGAGACAGAGAGACAGATAGATAGATAGATAGATAGATAGATAGATAGATAGATAGATAGATAGATAGATAGATAGATAGATAGATAGATAGATAGATAGATAGATAGATGTGTTGGAACACGGGTACACAAACCAGAACCTTCTTGCCGCAAATAATTCAATATGGAAATGTTGCTCAGAGCGCTACCAGCTCAGACGTTTTGATTACATCATTTCCATCTCTACAAGCAGACGCTACTCCGTCCAAGGATTAGGCATCAAACAGATGTATGTTTTGAAAGTCACAGAGAAGAGGAGGAGGAGAGGAGGAACAAAGAAATTGAGAGTTACAACGAACTGTTGCCTGTCAAAACCCTCTCTAAAGGTCTGTCTTGCATAGCTGGAGAGGGCAGCTGTTAAAATACAGAATTATTGAGCTTATTATTGTCACACTGACATCATTCTTGTGTATTATCGCACAACCTAGTACAGAATCGACTGTGAAACAGCACCGCGCACGATCTCACCACAGCATAGACATGAGGCGTGCAGAGTCTGTGAAGCATGTGTCCTTGATTTCACTCTTGGGTTTACTTGCTCACAAGTGGCAAAGCAAGTGGGGGCGTATCGGAGTTGAAGAGCTTTTTTTTTTTCACCACTTATCAGATGCAAATACTGGTTCCACTCTAATAGCACTTTGGCCTATGTGAGAATGTTTATGGCTATGTGCCTTTGTTAACAGCTTTGTAGTGTGATTTTTGTCTATGTATACTCACTAAACAGTATATGAAAGACATTATGATGCTCATTGAATATTGAAAACACATCTGAGACATGGTAGCAAATTATTATCTGAATACCGTAAATTATCTAATCTTGGAATTAAGGTTTGTCTCCGGGCCCATTTTCAAGGTTGAAAAGAGATGGAAAGCGTTATAGAAAATAATACAAGATATGAATAAAGATGTTACCATTTTGAAATAATTCAACCGCAAATCCCACAAACATTGCAGCATTAACGTATCTGCTGCAGTGTATTATCACATGACCACTGGAAGCTAATTAAATCATCCCAAATTCAGGGCTGGTAAAATGCACTATAAATTACATATTTAAATTAATCTGGTGTAAAATGTCAGCACAGCTACTCATGGCTGCATTATCACATGTGACTACGGTTTGACATGAGGGACGTGGGAGGATATACTACTTTAAATTTATGGTTGTAATCCTTTTAGGCTTTGTCAGGTCGGAGACATTTTTCACTGCGCCTCAAGGCTTTCAAGGACAATGCAACATCATAACTTTGACTGCAGGGGGGCCTGGATAAAGTGATTTACATAGACTAGGAATATATTTTGCTCAATTCGGGCCTTTACTTTATTTTCAAGTCTTGACATTGTCAATCTTTGTAGGGCAGCTGAATACATCATGGTGTTATAGAGTGATAAAGACTAAGATGATGGATATTATTGCTGCTTTAATTCCCATGCTGACTGGCTGATTCTTGACTGTAGCTGGTGGCCGCGGAAGATTTAGATTCTGCGTAAAATGTGTTGGATTCACTGCAGGATCAACACGGCATATGGCTCTGGAATGTCTATGTTATGTGTGTGGTTTCATTTCATAGTGAAACCACACATACACAGATGAGGAATTACAGTGGATGTGTTTTAACTTTGGATCTTCATTTTGTTTCATGTATAGTGTCACAATCTGACTCTTCCTGCTTGGATCTGAGGGTACACTGTCCGTTGAAGAGATAGGTGGGTGGCAGGGATGTGTGGGGAGGCTCAAGGCTGATGACACACTGGCTTCATCACAATCGGATTTATCATCATATGAACCCCACAGAGAGGGTTATTCACCTTTTGATTATTCACTTTTTGATTGGCGGCAGTTAATGGTTCCTTTTCAAAACCAACTTCAAGGTGCAAATTAAATAAATACAACTATCAAATTGATTTTTCATTTTCCTTTTTGTTTTCCTTCAGTGATGACAGGTGAGGCACGGCCTCGCCTTGCCTTCTTGACCGCTCATGATTGGTAGGTAGATACTTGATTGATTCATTGAACTTCCGATCTAAAAAAAAAAAAAAAGATCCAGATGCTCAAGAACATCGCAGATCAAGGGCAGCAGAAAGTTAAAAGAAATATAAAAATGTATAATTTTTACAATGCAACGCAACTCAACTACTGCAAGACAACATTGTTTAGGGACAGGTTGTCCTTGATTGGAAGCATGGTGAGGAACCTCTTGAGCTACAGTGGAGAGACATGATGATAGCTTTCCCCCACTGCTCGCCCTGCCCTGATCCGCTGTGTTCATCTCCTCCCCCCCTGAACCCAGTTTACCCTCTATGAATGCAGGAGTGTGGCTTCACCCTGCATTTTTGCAGCCCTCCTGCCCGGGCTGCCAACCTAAGATAAAAAATGTAACTCAACTGAATACACTGAATACTCATCTCTGCTCTCCACTCACTGCCAAATGCATTTATTCTGAGGAAAAGAAAATTCAAAGAGGAGGAACTACTTTGAGAAGGAAGAAATGTAATCTTGTTTGGTCAGTTCACTGGTGATCATCACGGAAGTTGAAAACATCCCATCCAATCGGATCCTACAGGAAAGGAAAAAAAAAATATAAAGAAATAACAACAACATTTTGAAAAGTAACAAACAAACTTCCAAAATGAAGCTGAAGACTGAATGTGGATAAATGTTGGGAGTTTTTAGGGAAAACACAACATTCAGTGTAGGGTTTATGGTAAGAAGAGATCCATTTTTAGATTGAAATCTCTACACTGCAGTTTTTGGTGCTGATAAGCGAATAGTTCCTCGTGTCAGCAGCACTTCCAAACACTTAACTGTACAAATCCCCATCACATATACTGGACACATCAGCCTCAGGCCAAGAACAAGCACTTAACATTTCTGGTGGTGAACCAGATATCAGTTTTTTATCGTGACATAATAGTTTTAGTAAGAGACAAGACTAGATGCCCAACTTTTTATGGTTTTTTCCCCTTTTTTTAAATTGGTGGGAAAATTAATGGTCCTCAGATGATAACGCTTAATATTTTGCGGGCAATCTGACATTTCATTATTGTTATAAGTGCTGGTACCACTGTTAAAGTAATGAGACAATTATTGAAGAGTGAACACAATAGTAATGTTTCTTGGGTTTCTATCATTTTCAACAATGTGAGGCTGCCAAATTTGATTCCATCAAGAAAGAGGATAGGCAAGGTGCTCTCTGAGGCATTTCATTTCGCTGAAACTATGGTACCTCTCCCATGCAAGTAGTTTTCAGTTTAGGCTCTCTGCTTTGGACTTTTCAGCGTTGTTACAGCCTCTAGATAAAAGAAACTTCTTTCTAAAGGTTCAATCAGCGCAGGGGGTGTCAAAATAACTTCATTCTCTCAAACAAACACCTACAGCAGGGTTGTCAACCTCATTTTGACTGAGAAACAAAAAGGGCAAGATGTACGGATAAATGTAAATAATTAGGGAGGTATAGATAAAACAAATAAAAATTTTTACTTCTCATCACGAAAAAAATAATATTAACTATCTTTTCATTTCTAAATTTTCATATGCGTACTGTAGATGCAGAAATGTGTTTACACAACAACCAATCAACAAGTTGATTAGACGGCTAGTTCGTTCAAATAGTCCTTGCTGGTACTTCTTGACAAAATTAAATTTTAAAAAGTGTTTGTCTGGTTATGCATCACTTTGCCAGACACATAATCCACAAGCATTGTGGGGGATGAAGTTTTGTTGGTCAATGCATGCTTAAATGAAGGAGGGACATCATTCAAGCACTGGCGGGCCACATAAAATGACACAGCTGGCTGAATTAGGCCTGTGGGCCTTAGGTTTGACTCTTGGGGCCTGGAGGAAAACAAAAGGGGCTGGAAACCCCGGCAATAAGGAACAAAGGGCGGTTAGATGTCAGCTATCATACCCAATGTCTCCTCCTAAATGACCTAATACAGGATCTAACGAAACAAAATTGAAAATAACTAACATAAAAATCTACAATAACAAAGTCCCACCCCCTAAATGAGTAGAGGAAGAAACCTGCTCTGAAGAAAGGGGAGGAGTTAAAGATGTGTTCTCACTGGTCATGCCAAATAATGAACCCTGTCTCCCCACTCCCTGTCCTTTTTATCCACTCCTCCACTCTACCTGAGCGGCAACGAGGTGAGCATCAGTCAGAGGGAAGAGGGACTACAACAATGTATGTCATCCTTGCAACATTATAATTTTGGAACTGTAAATTATGTACAATTGATAATCGCAGCTTACTTTGAATCATCACTGGGCAAGTTTATGAATAATTTCGCACACATTAACATTTTGCAATATCACCATACAAGTTTACATACTGTACTTAGATCCTAATAAAAGCTTTGTGTCCATGTTGCTTGGATAGCTAACCTTAGACAAAAATATTTAGATGAGAATAAACAGGATAATTTACATACAAACGCAGCTAAGGGAGTTATTTTTCATCAACAGCTGAGTGGGGGAAAAAAAGAAAACCCCCTCTAATGTATAGCTTTCACAAATTACTGTCAAAATTCAAATTATTACGCATCAATCATGAATATGTATAAATTCTGCACAATGCAATAACTGCAGTTTATCACTCCTGGGTAAAGTGGTTTAATCATTTAATTTAGCATAATTGTTGAATCATTTAGTGGTGAATGTTGCAAGGTTTTTCCCACTTTACTTAAATGCATGATTAAACAGTAAGCTTGCATATTTTCCGGGAGAACAAATTCTCTATGTAAATTATCACACACTCATTTGCAACATTTAGGAATATGCAGTTAATAAAGATGCTGAAGATGACATGATAATCATCAAAATCTTAGGTGTACAACATTGAGCTCTTTCCAACAAAGATCATAAAATCAACAACCCTTTGCACAATTAAATCTGGTGAACTATAAATTGGACCCATGATTAAAATGTGAATACCAACACACACACACAACCACACACACACATTGTTGTTTACATATCAGAGCCTCTCTGTCAATGATCTGGACCCAATTACACTGGCTGTGGTTGATTCTTGTGACTGATAAATGTGAACCCTTTAATTTTCTCTACCAAGATTCCAATTTGAAATAGTACAGTTTCATCTCAAACAAAAAAACAAAAAAGACTTAATTTGCAGGAGGCAATTGTTGCAGTGAATAAACGGGTTTTCACGCGCTGCCTCTTCCAACATCACCTGTCTGCAACTTTGAACTTGGACTCCAACTTTTTATTTCAGCTATCGGGGGATTTTTCGTAAATAATTGCTTTGTAATGCAGTGTGTGTATCTATAAAACTGGCACACTGTCATAGTCTTGATTCATATGAAAAAAAAAAGTGTTTTACCCCCCCAAAAATAAACTGGTCCACTTACAATGGTTCCACATCTACTGTACTTGGATACTGCAAGTACGAACTGCGAGGTGGCGAGCCTTGACAGCAGTATGCTTCTTGTCTTGCCATTATTCGTGTTTATTTACCTCATTCAGATAGTCGGTTTCACTGTTCAGAACTTTGGCTTTCAAAGTACAATGATGGAAAACTGGGGAGCACGGCGACACATGGGAGAGACAATAGCTTCAGGAGATACGTGGCAGCACTCCCTTCACTTCACAGAAATACCAACATCCACACAGGGCTTATGGCAAAATATCAAAATATTGGTGCAGTTACAACATTGGAATACCTGAATGCAAAGTGTGACCTTGACTTGAAAAATATTAAAGAAGTGCAAAGGTGCCGAAGGGCTGAAAGAATTGTTGTCAGTATGAACCACCCCCAAAAAAAGCACCAATTCAGGCAAAGGACTTTGGGTGTCTGCACAACTCTTTCATTAGCCCATTTTGGAGTGCTGGAATAGCTGACAGGAAAGAATAACAAGCTTGAGCAGAGGCATAACAAACAAACAAAACCCCAGAATACCAGTTATAATGTGCTGTGGAGCTTATGAAAGGGCAGAGCTCAAGGATGGGGGCTCACAGGCCCACGCTGCTCCATGTTGGGGTTCTGCTGGCTGCACTCCTGTCGGTGCTGGCAGTCTCCAGCTGCCATACTCTTCTCTCTGATACAGGTCAAATAAGAACAGTCTGCCCTTTTTTCTCCTCTCAACTTGTGTCATAAGTTCACTTATTCCTCTGCTGTGGGACAAACAGTCTCTGGTACCACATTTTCTACATGGCGTCTTATGTCCTCTCATCTATTATCAACTATGTACCTGTAACATCACAACAAACTAATCAATATTGTGTTGTAAATGTGACTTTCAAACTGCAGCGTCACACATTTGCTCTACTTTACTTTGTGTAGTGAGCAGTAATCACCCTGCTACAGAATCGGATCACAATTGAGAGGTGAGTTACGGTGGCAAGTAAAATTATATGCAATCGAATATGTGATGCAAGTGCTTAAATACAATGATTAGCTAACAGATGCGGATGTTTGCAAAAAATACATAAAAATTATCAAAAAAAATATGGGTGAGGAGTTTGTATGCTGGGATTTGTAAATCACAAGAGACTTCTTCTTAACAGAAGGTATTGGTCATTGCTACGCATTATAATTGTGTGGGGCACAGTCAATAAATGATGAGTAAATGTGCATATCTCAATAAATGTGAATTTTGAGAGCTAAAGGTGGCAACATACTGCATTATCACAAAACATAGTCAGCATGTGTCTGGATTCTTTGGACAATTTACCAAAGGACATGGCAAAAAAACTAAGTTGGCAGACAGATAACTTGTGATCGAAACCCACAAGTATGACAATGTTTTGGCGAAGCATTTTCATAAACACTGGTTAGCTTCTGCATTTATGTTATGTTAGATTTGCCATTACTGTTCCCTGACAAAGTAGAAAGCAGTCAACAAGGACGGGAAGGCAATCTTAGCATCCTCAGCTTTGATTTCTCCATCTGTCCTCTATGCCCACTTATCCTGTGGAAGGAACAGAGTCGGCCCATTATTTATTTCAGACTGACACATGGGCAAACCAGACTCGTACCCATGTACCGATTGTAAAACAAGACTAAAAGCACAGATTTACACAATATGCCAGGGGCAACATGTCACACAATTGGAGCTGTCTTGTGGGAGGACCACAGTCTCAAAAACAAATTCATTATGCAACCTTGAAGACTGTGGTAACTCCTCATAGTTCTCCCCCAGAAAGCCTCCCATCCTCGGAACATAAACTCACTTTTAACAGTTCCTAATGTCCGCATCCTTGGTGAAGAGGGAAGCATTTGGGTGGATAATAAATTCACAACTTAAATTAAACCTTCAAAAAGAGAAAACATGTCTTTCCAGAAGGAAAGGCTATTGATGACTCCGTCAGTTTACCATGAAGTCGAGACTAAATTTCACTCAGGCTCTAATCTGTTTCAACACGATTGATGAAGAAATAGCAAATCCAGTCTACAATACATTGTTTATTTTACAAAGTGAATTTAGTCCCTTAGTGTCACTCGTTTGTCACAGATTTAGAACCATTTATTAAGTGCTGTGTTTTTTTTCTTTTTTTGGCAGCCCAGTACTTTCATTGTCATTACACAAACCTGTTAAACATGAAACCAGAATGGAGTGTAAATCAGTACAACAGCGTCAAAATCCAATCAGAAAAATAAATAAATAAATAAATAAAATCAAGCCAAGCCTGAGACTCATTATTAAGTGGAGTGGCCAGTGCCAGTACAACTGGCTGTGACCTCACTAGCAGAAGCATAATCTTACAATACTTGTGTCTGAATGTCAATAATGTGAATTTATGTCACCATTTTGCCTGTCACAAAGCTTTTACAGAAGCTAAAAATCATAAACACATTTACACTTAAATCAATATGATAAAAAATGGGCCAGCAAACGGTGTTCTTTCTCTCCTGGGACATGGGTGCCAAACACGCTAATATAACTTAAACGTTATTTATTGACAGAGAGGCGCCACCACAGCACTTCAACTGTTATGTGTCTTTTCATTGATTGAAAGAGCTGCCGGAAATAAAATTTTCCACATCGGTTATAATGGCTTGCACTATGCATTCAGTAAAAATATGATCTGTAAAAAAACAGGCTAGGTGGCCTGGGAGAAAATGGGGAACTGGGCAAAACAAAACAAAACAAAACAAAATTAAAATAAAAACTAAAATCAAATTAAATGAATAAATAAATAAAATAAAATAAAATAAAATAAAATAAAATAAAATAAAATAAAATAAAATAAAATAAAATAAAATAAAATAAAATAAAATTTTATCTGACATGCCATTCGAGCAATTTGAATATGCTGAACATACATGAATAACCCCCTCAAAGTGAAAAGAGTCAGAGATGCAAAGAGCAGGAAGGTGTCACAAACACTGGTCCATGGAGAGCCGAGAGTAAGCATGTTTTGTGTCAGCCTCAGACTTATCAGGGCCATCTTTTAAGACACTGTGTGGATTCACAGAAATCATGCACACCAACAAAATGTATACATACTAAATATGGCAACAGAGCCTGGGAAGCTGCACAGTGCTATTGATTGTGTGACACACGTTGACACCATTCTGTGGTTTGAAGCTTAAACGCAGTGTCTCAGAGCTAACAAAGGATCCAATTACATATGAATTCCCAGTGCAACGTTTTACAGAGGTAAACATGTCTGCACACTAAAAGCTGCCTTCCTCCTTCAACAATTCGATTACTCTGCTGACACTGTTCATGTTGGTTTAGTCAAACAGAGCCATTGTAAAGAATTGAGATCCATACAGGAGCAGTCATTAAGATTCATACTTTGTTGGCCAACAAACTAACATAATCGTGGTAGTGAGGGAATATGCACAAATCGGCATTTGCCATCTCAATGTAGGGAGAGAAAAATGACAGCAAGCTCGGTCTGTATTGACCGCCCTGCTGATGGCACAGTGAGGAGGGTGGAGGCAAATAATACATCATGGAATAAATTGAGAGAACTTCACATACTTAAGGTTTGATATTTCAAAAAGTTAATCGCTATTTGTTGTCAGTAAGACTGATTTTAGGAAAGGGGTGCATGTTGAAACATAACGAATACAAATCATAAGAGTGTTACATTTATTTCACATGAATCTAGATTCATACAAGTGACATTATTCTTTTTGAAAGAATTAGAAATGAGAACATCACAGGAAAAGCAGTTTGGAGGAAGGGTCAGAGAGGCAACATTGAGAGGATTTGGTCAGAGAGATAGTGAATATATTGGACAAGGAATGATGAAGATGGAGTTACCACGTGAGAGAAAAAGAGGAGGACCACAGAGAGGGTTCATGGATGTAGGTGTGGGAGCGGGCAGCGGGTGTTTTAATTCATGATTCAAAATGCAGAAAAACAAGTTGGATTTAATGTTAAAGGCAGCGGTTGGTTTTCATTGTTACATGTTTTTTTTTATGTTATGTGTTTAATCTGAAGTAGCTGAGTTACTGTCTTATTGTTTATGCTCCTATAACACTAAGGAATTGTGATTTGTATAATAATTGCAGCTGACGTATTATAGGTACTTACAACAATGTTTTAAGGTATTGTGTCAGTGTGTCAGATGCTCAGTTTCTCTGTAGGGGAAAGCATTGATAAAATGGGTCATGGAAAGTTACGCTCTTACTCATACACCTACAAGGAAAAACTCAGACCAAATAAACTGGTTTCACCTGTTAGTGACACAACAGTCAAACGGCATCCACTGTCATACGTGGGAAACCTATTTATAGGTACATCATGGAAAATGTAGTACATGCGATGACATGCAAATGATTATCTAATGCTTGATGACCTTTTCTGCTTACCAATTACACCTTGAGGTATCATTTGACATGGGCACGAGTATGACTTCTGAACCCAATCTGATAAAATAGCTGTTATTCACCAAAACACACATGTACTTTGGTTAGTGTATGAGGAAATGTTACATTTCCAAATGAAAAAAAAAAAAATCTAAAATAGTCCAAATAATCTGTCTCTTGTAAAATATCTAATTCTATTTATATATTTCAACTTCTCAACCAAAGAAGGCCAGGATCTGTTCTCCGCAACTGTACATTCAATTTTTGAAATAGTGGTTTCCAGGTGCCTTTAAACAATACAATGAGGTACAAAGTGCTTTTACAACGTGCTTTGCCGCAGTGCATGGCGCCCACACTGCAGAGTTTGCAGGTCCAGTAAGGGTACACATTTTGTGAAAAAATAAAAGAAGAAGAAAAAAAAGAAAAGAAATCTTTTCACCTTATTATCGTGAAGGATAACTCATCTTCTTCCTTTACCTCAATGAAAAAAAAGTGGTTATTTGTCTTGAGAAAAAGCTGAAAATGAAGTAACCATGAGCTATATCTTTCCAGTGTAATCTAAATGAATGGCTGCTCTTTCTGTGTTGAAACTTCTGCATTTGTTCCACATAAGTTCTATGTAGATACTACATAATGATGCAGAATAATGTCTGGTGAGTTTAACTGTTACAGGAAAAACATTATAGATGGATTGCTGCCTGTGTTCTATATTTCATTTGCAAGTGAGTTTACCAAAGCAGTCACCAATCCATCAAAACAGGAGGTTGTTACTGTTGCTGGCTTTGTTTTATGCTCTTTGCCTCACATGAGCCTGCAGCACAAACTGTGCAGAATACAACAGGAGCTATGGGAGTGGGTGAGGCTTTCATGCCATTGGAGTACAAAGAGATTTGAGACACTTCTGCAATGCTCTACAGGAAAGGTACGATTGCCTGTGAGCAAACCACTTGCTGGTCTGAAAAAAAAAATTAAATCATGCATCACAAATATACATTGAGACAATGCTAGTGCCAATCAGGTCATACATGATAAGCCACTTGAAAGTTTCATTGGTTTTCTGAGTTGAAATGGAATCGTCTGCAGTTTTCAAAAGCTGCAGTTCTTAAACCAATGCTCACATACAGAATTAGTATCTGACAATTTCAAGTACAAAGAGGCCTTCTGGGTGATGTGGGTTGAACACATGAGGACAAGGGAGAATGCATGTTACACATGAAATGTTAAAAACTTTATTGATTGAAATGACATCACACTACCACCATTCCAGAGACTTCAGATATATACACATACAGTATATATCTTAGATAGTATGTGTATATATACTGTAGTGCCTCAAGTCGTATTCTGGCTCCACATACTGAAAACATGATTCAGCAACCGGAGTTGAATGGAAATACATTTGGTTCTGCACCGTTTGATTTGTCAGCCACTCGCTCGGTAGATGAAGGATCTAGACCGCACTGCTTCATCTGGACGGCAATGTCAAAGAGATAGTCGTAGCATTCACACCTAAAAAAAGAAGCCAAGGGATACTTCAAATAAAGAATACCAATATGTGAGCCTACTGTAGATGTGTGCACCAAGTCTTCATGCATAAACATAGTTTGGTTAGGTAATTGACCTGCTACGACAGAGGAAAATACTCACATAGTCTTGGCTTTTTCCCAGGACTCGCCCCAAACGTAGACACCATGTCGCCGGACAAGGACCGCACAAGTGTCCGGGTATTCCACCATAGCAAGAGCCATTCGCTCCTTCAAATCACGCTCCTCTGGAGTATTCTCAATAATGGGCACAACCAAAGTGTCATCATATCTGCGGATCCAAATAAATATACCATCCATTAATGTCCAGTTATTTATTTTGTGCCAAGCAGCAAATAGTGCGTTGACCCAATTCACTGACAAGCAGTACAGATTAGTGACAGTTTCAGCCTACGATGCTGATCTCAGCTGTAATTTGTCAGAGTGTTAAGTGGTGGAGTCTAAGAGACACAATGATTACGTACCGAGAAAGCTCCCAAATGACAGGCACTTTTCCTGACTCAAATCAGAACAGCTGTGTCTCAACATCAACAATGTCTCTTATTTTTGACCTACCTGAGAGATTAATATGATCACTATCAGAACTGTAACAAATTTCTGAAGATGAGCATATTTCAAATCATATTTTCAGAATGCCTGACAGTGAGAAACAAAAGTATAACCGGCCATTAGAAAATATGAGGGCATTGATACCCAAACATAGACACAAAAAACATGATTCTTTGGACTTATTACAGCTTTTGTTCCACTCAGTAGAAACTATACCTGTGCAGCCATTAGATGAAATACTTCAACGGTGATTTCCCTAATTCATTGCTTTTACGGTACATATCTGACATCACCACTTGCCAAAGTATTCAACACACTGGCCTCAGCAGTCCACTCAATCCATTGAGCACGTCTTCACTCTTATTGTGAATATCAAGGTGCTTCTTAATTTTAACTTTTTAAAGCTTTGCTCTCATTAGGTCCAAATAATACTGACAAACTGCATTTTACTAATTCTTGCTGATTATGTACCGATGGTTGGTGCCTGAGGTACCCTTGCGGATCCCCTTGATCATCTCCTGGTGTGTTATCCTGAACTCGGTGCCAGGATACAGCAGTGTTGCCATGACAGCAGCCTTGGAGTGGGTGTGTATAACTGCTTGAGCCCCTGGATTTTAGAGGGAAAATAAACATTAAGATGTTTAATTTTAGCTCAGCTTTATTTATTGTCTGCACCTCTACCAATTACTGCAACCAAACGGAAATGTGCACATAGCCTGCCACAAGCGATGTCATCAGAATACAGGAGGCATCATGTCATTTACTCCTTTCAGAATTTAAATCAACTGTCTTAAGTGATTGTGTGTGGTACTATACATCCCGTTTCAGACCTGGCAAAAATATCACACACGTGACACAACACTGTCATTTTACTATACTCCACAACATTGTGGGAAAAAAAAACCCAAAATGCGTTTGAACAAATATGTCACAAAAACCCACCTCTCATAGTGTAGGCGTTCATAAAGAGGGGGGTGCACTGGCTCTTCTTTAACTTCTTCCAGGCAGGTGGACAGTTGATGTCCCTCTCCTCAATGTCACACACAAACAGGTCCTCTGGCTTTATCAAAAAGATGCATTGTAAGGCACCGAGGGTTTTTTCTTTTCTTTTCTTTTTCTGGTATCACCCAGTCATGCGTAAGCCTCATAGATTAAAATATGGTCAAACAGCAGGGCAGAAAACATGCTTACCTGAATTCTCTCTTTCTGCACTCCTGATGGAGCAATGTAGATTTGATTTCTGTAGGTAAGAAAATAAACATCACCATTTCTATGACCGCAACAACAATGCGCACAAGTTGTCCGTGGAGCATGTGGCTGGAGCAGCTAGTCATAAAAACACTTTGCTTTCAGTTCTTTTCATTGCATTCTCCAATCTGAGATGTGGTGATTAAAACAAAAGAGTTCCAATTTTCTTAAAAAAAAAAAAAAAAAAAAAAAACAGTGCAGGCTGCTCTTTTCACAACTTTGTTGATAGAGCTCGAGTCTTGGTATCAAATTTTCCATTTGATAACATAACTTTTTCAAGTGTAATATTGCCTTCAGCCCGTAAAAAATTCTTTGTTGTAGTAGTGCTTCTACAACACAAAACATTTAATCATAAAATCCAAGGATGTTAAATTCAAAAGCACAATTCAAGACATAAAAGACCAATCTCTGTCTCGTAAATCCGAAGAATAGTCACTGAAGGATAAAGCTCTTCTCTCTGTTGTACCAAGTTTCTCAGATAAGTGAGGCACAAGATTGACTCACTCATTTTGATCTGAGTCAAATTGGCAAGACAGCAGAAAAGAACAAAAAGCTCGCTCTCATTCCGAGGCCTTCTCTGATCCCCCCAAAAATTTTTATTAGATTTCCACATTTCGACAGGAAACGACAAAAATAGAGGAAGCACTTTTAAAACATTTTTACCTGAGAATTAACATTACAATCACTTGCCGATTAGGGCAGTAACCACTACCATAGTAGGGTAAATACAGTACAATGGTTCTTTGCCAACATGCAAAGGTTTGTTGACAAAAACATTTAAGGACAGTTGTTTGCATCACTCAAGAGAGAGGATGCATGGAAACATAGAAATTGGTGATCGATGTGAATTACGTACGTATAAAAGAGAATAAAAAGTCCTGAGAATAATGCCAACAGATGAAGATTCAGAGCAAACTAAGAATCTTAAAACAGATGTGACACAACGAGCCTATTGCTCCATCGGCCTACACACACAACAAACAATTGTGCTCCCCATTGCACATTTGCATTGCTAATGCATATACATGCTCAAGTAAGAGGGAGAATAGAATTTACTGTCAGCTCTGATTAATCTGTTATTTCTAAATTGGTTTGAGAAAAAAATGACCGTCTTAAGACAAGTAAGAGCTTCACAAAAAAGCGAAGTTTAGAAAAGCAGAAAGCAAAAAAAAACCAAAACAATGGCATTAATTCTACAGTAATTTTTTTTTCAATTATTATAAAAAAAGTTCTGATTGTTTGTTCTGCAGTACTGGATGGATGAAACTGTTGCACTAAACCCGTACAAATTCCAAATATCAACACATTTCTTCGTTCTCTTGGAGCAAGGATGTCCAAGTCCGGGTCGCAGCATGTGCAAGCAGCCAATATTATAATACAGCAAATATTATTAATTGATCAAATCTGAACCCACTTAAAAAACGTTTGGACACCCCTGTCTTAGGGAGAAAAAAAAGAAGCCTCAAAGTTTGTCTTAATGAACAGACTGTGGAACTTGTATCCATAACAGCATGACTGTTGTTTATGATAAGCTGTCACAAGCTCAAGTTTGACCTCAAGTTTTATGCTTCATTGTGTTGCCTACACAAACTGCAAGGTAACAGCTTTCAGTTAGGGAGACATCATCATTTCTACAGTTGTTACGGTGTCAGATTAATGCGTACAAATCATAAAAACTAGCAGTAAGATGAGATGGATTAAGTATTGTTAATAATAAGCTGTGTTCAAACTAAAACATTACACAAACACACCACAGATATGTCTGGTCATGTTTATGGATATCCATGTACTGACTTAAGGTTAATTTGAGATTTCTGTGATACCTCCTGTGTATGCAATCGCTGGCTGAGGGTTATGCCTGATTTTTGATATATTAGGTGAGTGTTTACTTACATAAAAGTCACTTTTTCAGAGCATTATCAAAGAGCAAGAGCTGCCACCGCAGGTTTGCTTTTGTTTGAGGCCACTATTATATAGCACTACATAACCACACTGATGTAGCACAATATTGAAGACAAGTCTCAGTGCAGTACAAAAGCGCCTATCTCCTTATCTGTAAACCAAGGATTTAATTGCAGATAATCACATGGTTTATTTCCGGTTTTACAAACTGAGACCTTGGCGTGCAGATATTAAACGACGGGAAAATTATAAAAAAAGAAGTCAGATCCTTTAGTTTGCAAATTAGAATTCCGAAAATATATTAGCTGCCCAAATATAAATGGAAGGCTAGCTGTGAGAACAGGCAAAAAAGGGAGCTGTATCAGTGTGATCTCTGAGCATTTCAAATAACAAGAAATATGCATACATACCCTCGTTTCAGACTGATTCCACCACCAGTTCCTGTTACCCATCCAAGCTGGTAGAAGAGTCGACACAACTCGGGAATGAGTATGCGAGGATGCTCCTGATCCTATAGGTTGCCAGGTAAAAATAAGCATCTTCAGTTTTGGCATCTTTGAGCATCATCTAGTAATATGGTGAGTTACATTTTGAGACTGCTTATTCCTGGCTGGCATTGCTCTTAAACATAGGATAAGAGGTGCAGTCATCTTAGCAAGAAACATGAGAACACTTTCACAACAGAGTTGCTGGATCCACTTCACACCGGCCAGTGTCATCTGTGCAAGTTTACAGGTACACTCTATGACCATGGTGCAGACCAAACAAGTGAAATGTAGTCATCCTGAAAATGTGGGTATTGTTAAGCCTGCAAGTGAACCCTTGTGTAGCTTCTTTACAGCAACAAAGGCAGACAAACAATTTGGTATATCAGAAAAAATAAATCTACCAAAGCCAGGTGAGGAAGTGCAAAGCAACATGTTGGACAGCTTGCTGACTCAACAACTACTCACTCCAGGCAGCTTCTTGTGAAAAAAGGAACACCAAGATAAAAGAGGAAAAAAAGAAAAGAAGGAGAGAACCCAATACTGCAGAAATTTGGTGCGACTCCACTGTTTGCATTTGTAGTGAAAAGGATGGCTGAAGTGTGCTGACTTTGGGTTTTTGCCCTGGCTCATTCTTCTTAATCACCAGCACAGTCCTTTGGACTCGGGTATAGGGACACAACCAAATGAAGCTTTGACCAGGACGGCATGGGGGCGGCGAGTGGGGTGTGTGTGTGATCAATGACCGCAACATCAATCCCGATCTGACAACAAGTTTGTAGCAAAACACAATGGAGCAACACAAACTTTATGCAGTTTTAAGATAACCCTTTTTTTTTGGCAAACTAGCTACTACCAAGGTAGCTGTAGCATAGAAATGCTTAAGATTTTGAAACTCAAGTTGTTAACACCTCTTCAAAATTAAGAGGCATTGAAAATTCAGGAGCAATGTCACATGGCGTGCATTTACTAAATATGAAAGAACCGTTTACATCATGTAGCAAAGAAGAGCTTGGGGGTAGAGATTTGGTTTCTGGGTGATGGTTTGCCATTGGCGCAACAGGAGGTTCAGAAGTCCCCTGAGGTGATATTGTGAATGTTGATCATGGCCGCTGGTAGGTTTTGAGGGTGCCAGGCATATGGAGGTATTGTCAGGGTTGTGGGCATCCACTGTGCCTGTGGAGTGTGTGTTCGGGGCAATATTCTGACAAAAATCCCCATCATGTGTAAGAAAAATTGGCTGTTGGCCTGCTGCTGTTCTTGTACTGCTTTGAACTGACGCTCCTCTGCTTGATTCTAATAAAATTTTCAAATGAAGCTTTCTCCTCATCACGCTGTTTTTGGTCGGCCTCGGCCATTTGCTTTTTGTGTTCCAAAACGCTTTCCAAAAAACTGTATAAACGACCAGTCCGATTTGCCCTTTTTCTACCTTTGGCACCAAATATTGGCCTCCAGGACATATTTTGTTCTTGCTGAGGCCTGGGGCTCCCTGAGCTAGTTTTACTCTCATCCTCTTCTGGATGACTGTCCTCAAGTGTTCGATCCCCTGTTGACAGGTATGCAACTGTTAGTGTCAAGGTCTACGTAAACCTTGGCACAAAACATACTGTAAAAAAATGCAGTTTTAGTAGACTTTCTTCTTCCTCTTCCTGTAGCTCCCTTTGGGCGTCACTACAGTAAATCATGTCTTCACCTACCACTGACCCACCAATGATCCAGGGAAACACCCACTGCCCTCATGAACTATAGTATGCCAATGAACCTTCTCTGTGGTATCCCTCTTCTCCACCTATGTGGCAGCTCTATCTCTGACACCCCCTGTCCAATATCACTCCTCTGCACATGACCAAGTCATCTTGATCTTGCCTCTTTGATCACCTCCCCAAACCACTTCACCATAGTTGTTCCTCTGAAAATCACATTTTTAATCCTGTCTGGCCTGCTCGCACCCAAAGAAAACCCAAGAATCTGCAACTCTGCCACCTCCAGCTTAGCCACAGATTGTCACTGTTTCTAATACATCATGACAGGTTTCACAACCATCTCATTAACCTTTCCTGAATGTCTAGCTGCTAGTCACCTGTTACAAAGCACTCCTGACACCCTCCTCCACAAATGCCACCCTGCTTGCGCTCTATTCTTTATCGCTCAAAAACACTGTCCATTGGTCTGAATGGTTGACCCTAAATATTCTAAGTCTTCTTTCCTCACTATCTCTACTCTTTGCAAATTCAACTGTCCACCTGTCTCGCTCTCCTATAAACTCATGTGGTCTGTCTTGATTCTGCGGACCATCATTCCTCAGCTCTTCCAGTGCAAACGACCATCTCTCCAAGTCCTCAAAGTTCTCTTCCAACTCTCTTAACCTAATCATAGGTGACAATATCATCTGCAAATATCATTGTCCATGGGGACTCCTGCCTGAAATCATCTGTCGATCTGTCCATCGCCAGTGCAAACAAGAGGGGGCCCAAGGCAGATCCCTGATGTGGCCCCAGTGGGACCCTGAACCATTTGACACTCCGATCGCATCCACTGTCTTATCATCCTCATACAGTACATGTCCTGCATTACCTTAACATACTTATCTGTTTGGTAAAATTGAAGTATAAACTGACATACTTAATACAATACAATCTAATTTGTATAGCGCCAAATCATAACAGGAGTTATCTCAAGGCGCTTAACAGGATGGAGCAGGTAGTGCTCCTCAGGCAAGTAACATACTAAAAGTTTTTGTGCACTTCAATTATTCCTGATGTCTGATGACATCAAACACACATCACACACTCGCATGCAGACAGGAGTACACTTACCAATTTTGTCAGACTCCTGACAAATGGGGCCGTCAGATATGTCAGTTGGTCCTATTGGTGGCGACGGCCAAGGAACCTCCTCCTTGCAATACTCAACAACGATTTGTGGACTTGAGGGTTCAGGTTCGAGAATAGCTTCGAGGTCAATGTACAATGCGAACTTATCTTTCTCGTTCGCCGAGCCACCACTTGTGCGTAACGAATCACTGACCCTGACATGTTGCTGTCGCAGCTTTTTAACCTATATGCGACACTGATGGGCCAACCTGTGAAATCCATGTCTCGACATCTCACTCAGAATTGGAAAACCTCGCTTTTCTTATTATTCATCACCAACTGCGATATTTGTATCGTCTGACCATGTGTCCATCAGTACTCACACCTCTTCATTGCTCCTCTTCATTGGCTTCACGAGCCAATGAAGAGGAGCCTGACTTCTACTAGGAGTCTGACTTTTTCTATGTTAAGCTTTCCCCCCCAATCGTGCTGTTAGATTGTTTACTACTCAAATGCTTTGCGCCCTACATCACTTCCTGGCTCAAGTTCTCTTCCTTTCTTAGGACCGCTGGATAGTCCGTTTGCACAAGTGAGGCACCTATATGCATCACAAAATCTAAATATGTCCGATATTTCTCGACTGAACAATTTAAAAGAAACTGTATGTCTATGAGAATAAAGCAGGTGGGAAGGTGAAGTTACAAGGTGTAGAGATGGTGAGGAGGGATAAGTTGAAATATCTTATGTTAACTCCCCAAAGTTATGGACAGTGCACGAGATGAAGAATAGAATCCAGATAGGCTGGCATGGGAGGATGAGAGAGTTCAGAGTCCTTTGTCATAGAGGAATAGCAGCCAGAATGAAATGGAAAGTTTCTAAAATGGTAGTGACCTTATTGTTTGGTGTAGTGGCTCTGTCGAAGAGACAGGA
>OMPJ01028249.1:0-18552 GCA_900312935.1 Carapus acus
CATCCCTTTCAATAAAACAACCGGTTCAGCACATGTAACATAACCACATAGCAGACAAACCCACATCAGTCCAATGTTCTCACACATCGCACACACTCTCGCCAAGGTAACACACGCGTCCACAATCCCGTGTGTAGGGTCCTTAGTTTCCACCTGGTGTCCTCTTCTGCCCGCGTCCTCACCACAAAGCGCTTTAGCCACCAGATGGACCGTCGTATACCTACTTTTTCTCTTACGCATATTCTGCAAACCACAATCAAAGCTAAAGCGTTAAATTATGGCCACTAAGGGGGCAGATGAGCCCGTTGTTGAGGTGTACTTGCCCACACGCTAGCTCGTCGAGCCGACGGACAGCATAACCATCTACGAGTGTTGTAACGTCAATGTCCAATGTCCTCAGCTTTGGTTTCCTCCACCTCCTGACAACAACCTCTGTCCCAGCAGGTGGTAGCCGTTGCTGACTTGACGGGCTCAGATGTTTGGTGGTCGCCAAAGCATGAGATGTTTTTCCGTCATTATGTAACTGAAGTTAGCCAAGCGAGTCAACCCCGAGTTCAGGACCCTCAGGGTCCGGCCGGGTCCTCCAAACGGCAACATCTGCAGAGGCGGGACCAGGAGCTGGAGGTAGAAACAGAGGTGTGTGAGGTCTGACGTCCTGAGGGTCCTCAGCTCAGGCCAGATATTTATTCGCTAGTAGACATACGATTGCCATCCCATAAACTTGGATCAGAACCCAGAACACAAACAGGGTGTCAATCACTTCAACTCACACTCACACACACATTCGCACTTGCGTTCAAACCGCACCTCGTCCCCTCTAACCTGTGCGTGCTGCACGTTTCCGTCAGACTTTCCACGCCGATAAGCCCCCCCCCGGGTTTCGGCCCTCCAGCTCTCTGCCGGTGAATTCTGGGTCATCGTTGTTGTGCCCGAACTATTCGTGCAAGTGTGCATCCAGTTATGTTCATGAGTAATCGTTTCCAAAGAAGTCCAGAGCAGTTCAGAAGTGTAAGAGGAGGGGCTATGTGTGTATGTGCGTGTGTGTGTGTGTTCGTGTTCGTGTGTGTGTGTGTAAGTGTTTATGTGCTAAATGGTGTGACAACAGGCTCGGTGCCTGTGGACTTCACTCTGAGGGAGTTAAGTCATCTGCGTGCTTAGGTAACAAATCCGTGTGTGTGTGTGTGTGTGTGTGTGTGTGAGTGACATAAAGAGCAAGAGAGAGGGAAAGAGTGAGAGGGGCCTGCTGGGTGGACGTGGCCGAGCCGTGATGTGGTGTTAAGAACCTCCTGGCCCGCGGCGTCCATGGCGCCCGGGGGATCGGTGTTACGCCTTTTGGCGGAATCGCTCCTCGCCGGCGGTGCCACGGCGACGCTGGGGCGCTCTGATGTGGGCCCAGGGCAGGAGTCACGCTGGCACCGCCCGCTGTTGCGTGCAGGAGGTAATTGCAGCGCCGAGGCTCCACGGGTGACGCGAGGGGTTGTTAGCGAGTTCAGAAGCTGCTTAGACGCCAATCGACCCGGCGAGATTCGACTCGGCCCGATTCGACTCAGCCCCATTCGACTCCCGCTGCGTGTCCCAGCCGAAGAGCAACACCGAGCACGCCCATCGTATACACAGAGAAAAATATAAACAACACTTTTAATCGTTAGCTGCTGTTGACTTCCTTCACTCCAACACCGTGTTCCTCTCGTCTATTTAAAATAGCCAATATATTTTTTCACATGTATCTTTTAATGGATTTTACTCTGAAGAGCAAAAGTTATATTGTCAAATAAAATATGATGGATAAATGGGAGCAAGCCACAGTGTGTGTGTGTATGTGTGTCTTTATTTAAGAGGGATGTGCTGAGGGGCCAACAGAACGAAGTTGACACGATTGCGAAATACGTGCTTTTATTTTGAAATTTCAATCAAAACAGGTTTGCAGTGTGAAAGCTCTCTAAAAGGAAAAGAAAAATTTAACAATACTTCTACTCCATATTCCAATATTTACATGAAATGTACATTACTACCTTGAACACTGAATGATTAATTGCATTTGTCTTGGAGTTGCTGTTAAAAGCAGAACTACAGAAAATATAGTGGCACAAAGTAAGGATTTGACCTTTGCCCCCCGAGACTCAATTAGAGTTGATGATATATCAGTACATGATAAACTTCATATACACTTTTGGGCAGATTTGCGGCACGTTTGAAAACAAACGACCTTTCCCTGTATTTTGAAGGGCGGCCGACTTTCCACCATGCCGCTGTGATCCCGCGCCAGATCGTCACACTTTCATGTCTTTAATAAATCCCCTGATTAATGAAACGTCTGTCCAAGGGGAGGAAGACGAGGAGGATGAAGCCGAGCGTCCTCACGCGTGGACAATCCATCAGCGGCAAGAGGAGGAGGAGGAGGAGGAGCAGAGGAATGTGGGCAGAAGGTGGTGAGTCACGGCCGGAGGAGCGGCCAGTCCTGTTTTCTCCTGGGGGTTGAATCATGCAAAGCTTTGCAGGAGGAGGAGGATGAGGAGGAGGATGAAGAGGAGGAGCGGGGGGGCAGTGACACATAGAGGATCATCTTACTCGTCCCAGAGCTGCTCTGACTAAAGCAGAATGATTGAGTAACAACTTACCATAAAACCACTCCCAAACAACTCTGCTCTGTAAATGTGTGTGTGTGCGTGTGTGTGTCTGTGTGCGTGCACATATTGACCAAACACACTCCTTGGGGGTGAGGGGTAAATAAGACTAATATGGCTTCTCGCTGCATTTATCTTCATTATTTGCGGATGAAATCATCTCTAACGTTATCCCCTGAAACAGAGGAACAGCAGAGGAACTCTCTGGGCCCCGCCGAGCTTCCCATCATGCACTGGTGCGACCGCGTTGGCTCGGGCACGGCGATGCGCAGCAGATGCCTGAGTAAGCGTTTCGAGGCCTCTGGCGCTTTGACTTCTCGTGTGTTTGTTGTCACACAAGATGAGGAAATACATGTTTGGCTCATTTGTTTACGTTTTCTACGTAGCTATGTTGATGTCTTGATTTCATAATTGTGAAAAATACAATTTTGACAAGTTAAACAGGTCAACATGTAATCCAAAAGACTGCCATCTGGTAATAAGTGTTGATATTATGTAGTTTTACACTCAGTCCCAATACATTTAGCAACTCACGCCATGGCGAACTTCGCCTCATTTGGAGAGCTAGCATGATGCAGCAGAGTTAAAACTTACATGTCTGAGGGCTGCCCAGGTTGTGCCTGCGTTGAACATTCAAGGTTCTACAGCTCTCTCTACAATTCATAAATGTGAAAAATACAATTTTGACATGTTCTAGCTAGTATGTAAACTAGAAGACTGGTCGTCTGCCACCCTCTAGTAATATGTGTTGGTATTTAGTAGTATTGCACTCAGTCCGTACACATCTAGCATCTCACCGCCATAGCGAACTTAGCTTAGCCTCATTTGGAGAGCTAGCATGACACAGTTGAGTTGAAGCTATCAGATTATGCTGCTCCTGGTGCTACATGTCCAAGGGCTGCCCAGGTTCTGCCTGCATAGAACCTTCAAGGTCCTAAAGCTCCCCCTGCATTTTTATAGATGTGAAAAAAAACAATTTTGTCGTGTTAAACCAGTCAACATATAAACTAGAAGACTGCCCTCTACCAATAAGTATTGGTATATTGTAGTTTTGCGCTCAGTCCTTAAACATTTAGCGCCTCACCACCATGATGAACTCAGCCTAGCCTCATGTGAAGAGCTAGCATGACGCAGCAGAATTGAAGTTAGCAAATTATGCTGCGCCCAGCGCTACCTGTCCAAGGGCTGCTTAGGTTCTGCCTGCGCAGAACCATGAATTTTCTCAAGTTCCCTCTGACCCTTAAACCCGGCCAGGAGGCGAAGCGGAAAAGAAGGACGTGAGGTGAGGAGCGGCGCCATGCGGGTGAGGAGCCACTTCACACTCCTTCGCTCTCTGATGGAGCTGGAGGTGTTTTTACGACGACAGAGTGCACGCTGAGGCCAGAAGAGAACAGTTTGTTGGATGGCATTTCAGATTGGAAAGACACGGAGGCGATGAGGTCACGTGCTAACGCTGGCTAACATACACACACACACACATACAGAATCACTGAAGGGCGACACAGAATACAGCACTTGTCAAAACAAATTAGCAGCATCACCCACTGGCGCCTTTACGTGTGTGTGAGAGTGAGTGTGTTTGTGTGTGTGTGTGTGTGCACGTTGAACTCTGGGTGGCAGCTGAACGCGTGCCAGCTTGTAAACACGGCTGCCCGGCTGTTCAGATGTGGCTTCGGTGGGGCTGAGAAGTAAATCCTGGAGGTCCATACCTGCGTTGTTAGGTTCTCTAATTACAGCGTGGGGCCCCCGGGGGGCGCTGCAGATGTAATTATACCCCGACAATTAATAGGCCCCCGCGCCTCGCAGAGCCGGGGCTCGTTGTGCGGTGACGTACGCGGCGGCTCTGAGCCGGCTTGGGACGCCTTTGAATTATGACATAATTACAAGGAAAAGCTGATATACACGGAGGACGATTATCCCAGGTGCTGTAAACGCCACGCCGCTTTCATGCTCTCGCCGATTCTCTGAGGAAAGTTGACGTTTCTCCCAAGCCGTGTTTATGGTTCGCAGACGAGGTCAAAGGAACGAAATGTGTCAGGACTTGGACGCGGATCAGACTGAGCGTTTCTGGGATTTATAACCAGCAGGATCCTCGTCCAGGAAGGAACAAACTGAACTTTATCTACTTTTTTTTTTTCTTTCTTTTTTGACGTCCTCCCTCTCCCACCCACCTGCAATTTGTGGCCGTACGGGGGCCGCTCGTGATTGGCTTGCACGCCGCGCTGCAAAAAGCTAGGGATGCATCTGGGAATGCTGAAAAAAACGTCGGAAAAACAGTGAATGGCTGGGAAGAGCGATGCCGTTTCAGTGAGGTTGAGCTGGAATACATTTGGCGGAAAAGAGGGATGTGGACTAACTCTTTCGCGAATGGTTCTGTCAGTTCGTGAGATGTTACAATTCAGGAAATACCAGATTTGGTTTGGACCGAGCCTGGAAAATTGGAATAATCTCGAATGTCCAACAACAACCTCATAATCGGCCTTGTTATCGCATCAAAGTACATCAATGTAAACCTCTGGAGACCACAAACTCCAGCTTTTGCCGCCATGGGGAACCGTTGGGGTCACTGAAGGTCTATTTCCGTGCCGGAAAACTGGGAATAAGCCCGTCAAACAGGAGTTTGGCTGTGTTGGGAGCGATCTTGAACATATGGTCTGATATGGTCTGATGGCTCCCACCTGTTTGTCAACGTCTTCGCCTGCGGCCGATCGCTGGCACGCTCGCCTCTCACGGCAGCAAACAATCAGCCATCCCGCGCCTCTCCTTAAATCCTGGGATTCTTACATGACATCCTGACATTCCCGCTGCCGCTTCCAAGTCGGCTGGCTCACATTTACCCCTGGATCCCTCAGACGGAAGATGCAGCGCTCATATTTTCCACCGTGCTGCCATCCCTCAGAGCGCAGGGGGGGCGAGTGCGTTGTGTGTTCGTGTGTGTGGTCCACACACACACACATACACACACACACACACGTGTGTGTTATGATGGGCAGGCGAGTGAGGTCAAAGGCGTCGTCTGTAGCGTTAGCCGCGCCGCAGGCTAGGTAATGAACGGTAGGCTGGCTCGCTGCCTGATCGAAATTCCACCGCCACCGCCTCACATCTCGCTGGCTTCCAAAAATGTTCGGCATACCAGCGGGTTTTATTGACTTGTCAGAGCAGACAGGGAGCGCCGGCGAGCAAGCTCTGCCTTGTAAGGTGTGCACCTCGCACCGCGCTCTTCCTCTCGCGGGCGAGGGATCTCGCCAAGCATTATGGGGGCCTCACAAAACTGATTATTTTCGTGTTTGCCACATATTCGCCGCAGATTGGAAGCATTTCATGCCGAGAGGGTAGGTAGGTGGCAGTTAGGTAGGTAGGTAAGTGGGTAGGTAGGTAAGGAGGTGGGGAGGTACTATAAGTAGGTAGGTAGGTAGGAAGTTGGGGAGATAGTAGAGAGGTGGGGAGGTACTGTAGGTAGGTACGTTATTGATCCATTGATCTTGCAATCCGGGGAATGAAAGGCACGTCAGGGTGATAGAGAGGGCAGAAGATACCAGGAACTATGCAGTATCACAAGGGAAGAACATACTGGAAAGTATGCAGTATAAGAACAAAGTCTGTAAATGTCTGTTTGATAGAGGTTCCCGTTGGAATCCTGGAAACTGCTGCAGAATAACTGAGAAATTCCAGTCTAGTTGGAATCTTTTGTCTATTTTTACGTGATAAACCAAATGTTTTAGGGCAGCGCGTGTACAAATCATCGGAATTAGGCGGCACAATAATCCAGCGAACACTTTGTTTTCCTCCAGATTCCAGAAATCTCCATCATCGGCGCACAAACTCGGGCCGCTTCCTGGCCGTTGCCGTGACGCTGGCTTGTATCCTGCAGGAATTCCAGCCATAGCCCCAAATCCGTGGAGCGTGTTTTTCACCCCTGCACATCTCCGTGTTTTGACAGTCCTCGCGCACCAGCGTCCCGCGCGGGGCCGACCTGCCCACGGCGTTTTCCCACACTCCTGCGTGCACAAACATTGGAAAGTGTGACTCGACCCCCGGCTGGCTGGATGGCGAAACTGAGTCAGACAACAGCGGCGGCGGCGGTGAAGAGGCCAACGGTGACAGATGCAGCGGCGCTATCGGAGCGGTAACGAGTTTATCCGCTCGCTCGCACACACTTGGAGCTGCAAACAGTGTTAACAGCGCGACCCCGGCCAGATAAATGGCTGCTAACAGCTGCCTGGGCTCCTGATTCTTGCCTGTGAGAGCATGTAATTGCGTTTGGCCCTGGGTGTACATGAACTCATTAAAACCAGTGTCAGTGCCCATCACATTCCTCAGCACACACACACTCTCAGGTACGCCACGTGTTTCGCCAACGCCTCGGAAAAACCTCCCCCCGAGGCCCCCCTGCGGATTATTTTCCCCGGCCGTGCCAGGCCCGGGGTCAGCGGGTCCCAGTTGTGAGTTGGGGCTCGGGGGGTGAGATCTGCTATGCTGGGACCTGATCCGCTCCAGGATCAGATGCAGAATTCCAAAAATGCCCCACGACATGCCAAGATTCAGCGAGGGCCCGCGTTGGCTGCACCCAGCCGCCTGCTGTGTGTGTTTTTTTGTGATTTGCTGGGCTGTACGTGTGTAGAAACACGGTCTGTGCTAACAAATAATGAGGGGAAACGGGAAAATTTAGGCTCCAGGCGTGACACGCACGTGTAGAATATAGAGAATAGAACTAGTCCACGCTTTCATCTTCAGTCGGCTTGATTATTGTAAGAGTATTTTCACTGATCCACCTAAAAAAATCAGTTGGACAGCTGCAGCTCATCCAGAACTCTGCTGTCCAAGTTCTCACTAAGAACAGAAAAGTGGACTACATCAGTCCAGTTCTGAGGTCTTTACACTGGCTACTGGTCGGTCAGAGGATAGACTTTAAAGTTCTGTTACTGGTCTATAAATCTCTGAACAGTTTAGGCCCAAAATACATGAGTGACCTTTTGACCCTGTATGAACCTACTGGACCCCTCAGGTCATCTGGATCCGGTTCTTTATCAGTTCCAAGAGTCAGAACCAGACATGGAGAAGCTATAAAATTTAGCGGCCCTATGTTCTCTCCTCTGTTTTTCATATTAAGTGATGTTTCTGTTCTTTTGTTCTTTTACTTTGAATGTCTTCTTTTCTTTTCCACCCTGCTGTAATGCTTTTAATGTTTTATGTAAAATACTTTGAATCGGCCTGTACATGAAATGGGCCACACAAATAAATTTGCCTTGCCTAGAATACCTGGGCTGAGCTTGGGGGAACATGTGTACATAGACAAAGAGGATGTGCAGACCATTTTTCCTTCCTCCACTCTCTCCTTGTTACATCTCTGCCCTCTTTTCTCTCTCTCTTTGTTGTTATTTGTGTTTGTCTCTCGCATAGGGAACACCTGTTCCTCCATCTTGGTCTCTCCCGGGTGTCGTTATCTGTTTTTTGGACTGGAAAATGAGGTGTGCGTAGGTGTGCGGTATGAAAAACAGTGACATGGGGACAAGATGCATCGTTTCATTCTAGTTTTAGCGACACATAAGGATTTCATGTTGTCTTGATTAGAAGTTATTGTTATTGTTGTGGTGCCATGGTGCTTTGTTTTGCAGTGCAGATTGATGGGGGATGGAGGGATGGAAGGGAGGGGTGGTGCGATGGAGGGTGGTGTGTGTGGGGGTGAATCATCAGTCACCCAGGGTGCAACAGTGTCCGCCTGAATCCCATTAAAACCTCCCCGAGACAAAGGAACCCTGACACCTGGTAGAACAGAGGGAGATTAATGGACGTGAACTCCAGTTGCACTGCCTCGTTCCTGCACGGGCCCAATATACGGGCGCATTCCTAATCTGGGAGGATTAAGGTGAAGGTATCTAAAACAATCGGATGGGGGCTGGCGGCCATTGTTTGTCAGGCCCCCAGGTGCCACAGAGCAGAGGTGGAAATTGAGCGACTGCAGCTGTGAAGATGTTACAGATAAAGCCTGCCATCTAGTGGACATCACCCGCAAGTACAAATGTAAACACCTCGTCGCCACACCCTGTAAATCTGATTTAAGGATTACACGGATGAGAAGTGATCGATCTTATTCTCATTAGCAGATGACTCTTATGTGTGTCCCACAGTTGGTACTTTTTTTTTTTTTTTTTTTTAGAAATGCGCAACGTGTAATTAAGACAGGTTTAATAAATGTAATGCTGCAGAGGCCCAACAGATGGCAAAGTGTGCCCAGTTTTGTGCCTGTGAGGCTTTACCCTTGAACAAGGCCCCAACCTTGTGATAACATGTCGGGAATCAGGAATCTGTTATTGTCATTACAGCAATTTGCATTATACAATGAAATTAAGGTGCTGAGTTTCGGCAGGAAAAATATAATAAAGACAAACAAAAAGGAAAAAAAGGGAAAAATCTATATACAGAGGAGATATCTACAGGCAATTTACTGTATATAGTGTAGTATAGATAGACGGTATAAATAGTAGCAACAATGATGAAGTGGGAAGAGTGAGCTGGATGTCACTCTGTATGTCCAACTGTTCAATATGTGTTTACAATAATTATCAATCCTACACTCAGGGTTTAAATTTAATATTTAGTTTGCAATGTTCCCATTCAACACATGCTCTCACAGTATATTCCAGGCAGTTACACAAAATTGTTTAAAAAGTGCCATATAGAGTGAAGTGTGAATGGCTGAGTGAGTGTTGTAGCAGTGAATTGTGTATATTAATGAGAATAATATGAGAATTTACTGGCGTGAATGAGATTATGGTGAAAAGAAATTGTGACTTAAATTGGAGAGCGTTTCTCGGCAAAATGCCTCCTCCGATGGTTCCTGGTGACCCTCCAACAGCTATAAACAGAAGACAATAGGGGGCGAGAGAGAGAGAGAGAGAGAGAGAATGTGTGTGTGTCAGTGTGTGTGTGTCCCTCCATCCCTCCTGGTGGGAGGTTTGAGATGCGCTGCGCAGCCTCGTCCGCTATCGACGCATCTCCCTGGCCTGCCCCTATTCTCTCTCTCTCTCCCTCCCTCTATCTTTCTCTCTCTCTCCCTCCCTCCCTCTTTCCTCCTCTCCTATCCACCTGAACGGGACACGCCGCCGAGCCTCCCGGCAGAACCTGGAGCTTGTGGCGGGCCCGGGTGGCGCTATGCTGCGGTAGAAGGCCCCGCCGTCCGCGCCGTGTCGCCGGGGGATGTAGAGCCGGATCGAGGCTCCGCTCCGCGCCGTGTCCTCCCCGCTCCGCTCCGCCCAGCCCGCAGCATCGCCCAGCGAGCGAAGCGGCCTGCGAAGCTCACAAGATGTCGACCAGAACGCCATTGCCCACGGTGAACGAGCGAGACACGGAGAACGTGAGTACCGGAGCAGGGCGGGGGGCGCCGGCGGGAAGCGGCGTGGTGATATCCGCGGTGATGTGGCCGCTTGGCGGGCTCATGACGGAGCTTTTCGGGGGGCTCACGGAGCTGCAGGGCGACCCGACCAATGAGCTCTCCGGCTTTTTTTTCTGCTCGATGCCGGGCGGGTGTGTGTATATGTGTGTGTGAGAGTGTGTGTGAAGAGAGGGGGAGCCGGGATTAACCCAGAACAGAAGCACCGGGCCGGGGCCCGGGGCCGGTGTTCCCGGCCGGGCCAGGCCGGGCTCGGGTGCCGAGCGCTCGGCGTGCGTCTGCCCCACTTTCCGCCAAACATCGCATTGCGTCAGCGGCGGCTCGTGTAATGGTGACCGCGGCGGAGGAGTCGCGGTGTGGGGGTCTGGCTGGCTGGCTGGCTGGCTGGCTGCCTGCACGCTAGCCTGCCGAGCTACCGGCCCCTGGGGGTGGAGGTGGACGGGTGGGGGGTGGATGGTGGATGGTGTATTCGGGACCTGGGCGTCGATAAATGAGGGTGGAGGGGCTGCGGGGGTCGGGGCGGTGGATGTTGCCCTACTTTTCAGTAGCAGCATCGCTATGTGACATCCATCACCTACCGGGCCTGGGCCTCGCTGCAAGCCGGGGCTGGTGTGTGTGAGGGCTGGTATGGGGGAAGTGGAGGAGGGGTGGTGGGTGGATGGATGGATGGGTGGATGGGTTTGTTATTCACCACTCCACCACCACCACCACCACACTTGTGATGTGAAGCGGTGGACACAGGCATGGATCACCAGGAGATTTCCTATTCAGGCCGAGTGATGGAATGTTTATGAATGGCCGAGCCCCGGACCCTCACTCAGGCGGCAGGGCTGGGAACCAACCGGGCCCCAATTCACGGCTTTGTCGCCACATTGGTGTGTTATCCAGAATTGTGGCCATCCACCGGAGCCAGAGTTGGTGTTCCTGATATGAATTTGGTGTGATGTGTTGATGGTTGTTGGCATAAGGGTTGCGATTTGTGAGTAAATCTCCTTTTCTTCCCCCCGTTCCGCCCCATTACCCACACAGACAGGGGCGGACGTGGTGATTTGGTGGGCCCTTTTCTGGTGGAGCCTCCAAATAAGCCCCAGCCTCTCTAAACAAAGAGTTTGTTGATGCTCGGGGTGAAATCTGTGATATAAGTGTGAATAATAAGGTGAGAGGAACACAGAATTGGAGCCAAACTCAGTGAGGGGCCTTCCAGTACAAGGGTGAGGTGCAGTATATTGGTTTTGGGTGGTTGTGGACAAAATAAAGTCTTAGGATATGATAAAAGGACAGCTTAATTTCTGTCCTAGCACAACGTTGCTGCAGATTTATAGCGATGCAGCTCTCACCCTGAAGTGAAAGCTGCCCTCGGCCAAAGATTAGGACTTCACTCAGCTGGCAGGCCGTGACACATCCAGGTTTGTCTCATTTTCCCGTCGACAAGGCAAGGCCCTGAATGCACCTTTGTCAGGATGAAGGCTCAGCCGTTATTCAGAAATGCAGCATTCAGATGCAGCCGCAAACCCACCGAGGCGTCAGGAGGAATTTGAGAAGCATCTCAGTGCAGAGGTTCATACACCGTGAGTGTGTAACGGAGCAAATGAACCCGGTGTGGGTTAACTTGATTTTTCACGATTACCGAGCAATTATCTGGACGTGACGTATCGGTTGTCGGATGGTTCTCGGCATCCTTTTCGGTAATGCCTCGGCTTAATGTAGCCGTCTGAGCCGTGCAGACGCAGACTGCTCGGCGGCTATTAAGCAGCGAGGCCAGTAGCCGACGAGCCTTTGCCCGCCCGTGTTCCACTCCGGTGTGGAGCCCCAGGGCACCGCGAGCTGCCGAGCTGCATTGCATAAGAAGGCATTACTCAGAGCTGAATGGCTTTTAGTGCGGCACAACGAAAAGCCTCTCTCCTCGCCGGTTTATTTTTACGTTTTGTGAGCTTATGAGCGTGTGTCTGTGCAGGTGCGTGTCATTGTTTTGTACCTGGTTTCCACCCGGGATTCAAAGCAAGTATGCGTTTTGCATCTGGGATGTGTTTGCAGAGGTCCCGCTTTGGATGCTAGCAAGAGGCACTTTGCACCGTCATGGCTACCTGTGCTGTGGAACATTACACGCTATATTTATGACTTTGATTTACTCTGGTGCTCTCTCTCACTCTCTCTCTCTCTCTCTCCTTTCCTCCCCCTGCGTCTCACACACAAGCATTCAGACCCTGACGTCGGGGTGCGTTTAGATCCTGTGGCGTGGTTCTGCCCGCGTCACGATGTAGGCAGGCTAAGGTGACGCGCACCCTGCAGGGTGTAGCGTTTCCCTGGTGAAAGGGGAGCAGGGGTGCCTGGGTAACCAGACCAAGGCTTTATTCTCAGGCTGGGCGTGGGGCTGTGGAGCAAAGGATCATGGGATCTCTGACCTGGAGTGACAGCAGCTGTTGTTGAGAGGAAACAGACCAGCCCAGGCTGAGTGTTGCATTAGCTAGTGCGCTTATAGTGAGCGATTCCTTATTCACCTTCAGGTGCCACTTAGCAAGGACGTGTGGGCCCCATGAGGTCGTAGGAGAACACACAGCGGGGAAAGGTTCCGCCTCCTTTGCTCTGCCGACTGTGGGATGGTGACGTCTTGATGTGACGCCATCAGTAATGGACGACGTGGGGTCGATAGCAAATCTTAAATGATGGTTTCCTGTTTCCAGCAGGGCCAAACGCACACAGGAAGAATAACGCCTGGATCGAAGCTCTCGTGTAGAGCTCCATCCTTGGCACACGTAGACCTCCACTGCAGCACTCTGCTGCATTATGTGCCTGTAGGGATCGTTGTCCATGTCAAAGCAAGAGTCCAACCATGGCGCAAGATGTAGGATATTCTGAGTACAATGGTACCTTGACATAGAAACAACTGGACTTTGGAGTTTTTTGTGATGCGAGCCGTCTCTGGGATCATATTTTAGTTGGGCATAGGAGCGTAATCTGAGTTAGACCACTTGGAACTACAAGAAACAGGAAGTTCAGCATTTGAAGAGTCATTCAAGGCTCGTCATGGGTGGTTTGCAGAACTTAAGGAAGAGAACCAACATCCACTGGGTGGTGAGGCATGGAGAAGCATCTAGTGCGGATGTTAGGGCGGCGGAAGGATACTTCACACTTTTGGCTGTAGGCGTTGGGAGGAAGGATACGTTCAAAACAAGGTGTTAATTGGGACCAAATCCCATTACTCTTATAAAAAATGGCTTGAACATACTAAAATTATCCTACTCATATAGATTTTTAAAGAATCATTTCAGATGCGAGCAGACTGATTCTTGAGTTCAGTCACAGAACGAGTTAAAGGCATATGTCAAGGTACTACTGTATCACGGTGAAGCAAGCATATGTCCGCAACCTTGGATGTTGAAGCACTAGCATGAAAATATCCATTAAAGATGCTCCTGAAACATTCACTGAACTCATGATACTCACATGTTGGATCGAACAATTTCAGATTACAGGCGAAGACGCAATTGTCTGCAAAATGTCCGCCTGTTAAATCGCAACGTTACGCGTCTCCATCTCTGTGCTCACGTCCGCCTGTGGTCCTCCTGCAGCACTCGTCGGTGGACGGCTTCGTGGAGCCGCCGGCCCCGCCAACCAAGTCTGCGAGTCGCCACAGCCTCCCACGATGCCGCAACTCCTTCACCTCCACGGAGGAGCATCCGCACATCGGCAACTACCGACTTCTCAAGACCATCGGCAAGGGGAACTTTGCCAAAGTGAAGCTGGCACGACATGTCCTCACCGGACGAGAGGTAGGACCAGATCGCGGCAAATGTTTCCATTTTTTGTGCCAGTTTCGGCTCTCGTTGTGAGAGGATGACTCAATTTCCTCAATGAAATCTGTCACAAATAAGCAGCTGGAGGTTCTCCAACGGTGTCGTATTTGACCTTGTAATGTTCTGACCCGATCAGGCTGTCGTCGTCTCCTTCTCCAGCCCGCCATTGTGATGGGCACCACGCTTTGTGCTTTGTCGGGTTCGTAATTAAAGCTTCTGCTTTCCCTCGGGAAAATATATCGAATCGCAATTTGTCGGCGCCGTCTGGCACCCCAGGAGCCGCAGCACACGTTGACTCCTAACGGCCAGATGTCCCGCGCAGGCGTTTCATTAAACTGTATCGGTGGCACGACGGTATCGAGCGTCTGCATCAGCCGGGGTCAAACAGGTGACGTTTTGATCCCTCACGCCGACCTTTGATGCTAATATCAGACGTATTAGCCGTGTTAGCCGCCGCTGGCCGAGAAGGTCAGATGCTGCTTTGTGTGCCCGTCTGCTTTTGCTAGCTCATCAGAATGCAAAGGCACAGCTCTGAGTGTGAGAGAACAGGTGGAAGGAACGCAACACACAGCATCCAAACTTCACCGGCTCCCTCTGCGGGTGAAAAGGACAAGTTTTGCTCGCAGCGAAAAACACTTTGCCTCACAGAGAAGAAACAACACGAGCTTGTTAGCCTCATTTCCATCCGCAGCTTTCGGCTAAATCCTTGCAGGTTTGTTTTTTTTAAAAAGAGTCGACTGAGTGCCTCCATTTAATGACGTTGGCAGCCAAGGTTTGCCGCCCTCAGGGATACATGAGGACGAGGCGAAAATCAAGAAAGATTTCTTATTCAGAAATAAAATGTCAAATAGTTAACGGCATGGGTAGTAGGCAGTAACTGAGACCACTTATTCTGGAAGGATGATTTAACTCAAGCTGACAGGCAGTGGTGAATAAGGCTAACCTACATTTAGCCTAACATACTATAGCTTCTATATCAGAGATAATCGGGTAAAAATGAAGAACTGTGACATCTGTATCACAAAAATCAATATGAGAGATTTGGAAGATTGAATGTTTTTACTTTTTCCCCTCTGAGTACATTCATAGCTGTTTTGAGTCATCATTATCGACCACGTTAGCCTTGGCGTAGCTTTTAGCATAGCTTAGCCCCGATAGCGTAGCCCCGTGTGGACCTTCAGCAGCTGCTTTTGTGTGACTGACAGATTACAAAGGAAGACGTGAAGTCCTGCCAACACTGTCAGAGATCCTAATAAAAGTCAAAATCAGCTCAAAATGGAATAACTGGGGACAAGAGGAGCGGAGGAAGACATTAAGCACAACAAATGACATCATGCAGTGACTCATGCCTCCCCTCTGTGTCTTGCGCGTTAAAATTCACATTCCCCGTGAGTGTGTGTGTGTGTGTGTGTGTGTATAAATGCACGCTGGCGTCTGTAAGGCGTGCGTATGGACTATGTGTTACAAATGCGTTGAATAATTAACAGTGATGCACGTTAGCCTTCTGTCACTCTGGAGCTGAATTATTCACCCTCAAATCCATTAGCGGGGGACCACACAGATACACACACACAGACACACACACATTGTGCCATTGTGTGTGTTGATCAATTGTGAAATTTTTCTGAATAAGAGAGAGACGTTTGAACAATACTGTGAAAATCAAGGATTGCTCACACCTTCAGGCGCACTGTCTACACAACCATTCACAACCACACACGTGCCTTTATTTTGTGCGTGGCAGGAGGAAGCGGGGAGGACGATCCTGTCCGTCTCTCTGTCCGTCCGCCACCCGTCCATCTTCCCTCCCCGGCCTTTCGTTCGCCCCTCGCTCGCTCCGCCTCTCTCCCTCTGGCGTCTTCGCTCCTGGTATCTTCAGCCACGCTGCTCCTCCTCCTCACCTTTCCCACTACGCTGCCGCCGTCAGCGGTTTCGATGTCGCGGCGCTGGCTGGATGTTGCTTGGCGCTGCAGTTCTCGGGGAAACCCGGCCCAGGCCCATCTGGCCGCCTCCCGCCCAACGTGACTCAGCGGCCCATCGCTCGCCTGCTCGCTCGCTCGCCGGTCGGCCTTCCCTTGGCGTTACATAAGCCGGGATCAGTCGGAGCACGTTTTCACCCCCACGCCGCGTGGGAGCGCCCAGGTCGGGCGGATTCTGGCAGATTGGCTCAAACCGGGCAGGTCTGATGGAGCAGAAATTGTGATATGAACAAGTGAAGCTACCGCAGATATCACAGCCCGGCTATGTTTTTACAAAGTAAACATCATAAATATTTAATGATGGAAACTCCCACATTAGATTTCCCGCTCTGATTAAATTTTTTATCTATTCCCAGAGCCTCCAAATTTTTTATCCCTCCTCCAGATGCGTTTATTAAAATCTTTTCCTCCTATTTGAATTAAAATTGTGACAATCTAGTGTCTGCATCTGTCTCCATCAACCCAGCAATTGTTGCTCTGCATAATATTATTTGCTGAGTCTGAGTGTGAGATGTTAAATTGATTTGCAGGGAAATAGCTTATTCAGACATTATTTCCCATCAGCCACCAGCGTAAACACCGCGGCTGGGCCCGGGCCCAGACCCCATATCAGATGTTTATGTTGTAAATTGTGAAATGATCTAATGGTCCTGCTGCCGGAGAGCCTCATCGTCCCTCAAATGCCCCCCCGAGGCCGGGCGGGTGCCCTGACCGCCAACCGGGCCGACGGCGCCCCCTGCTGGTGTAATTACCCCTCGGCTGTGTTGTGTAAGACGAAGCACAGTGGTGGCATTGATTGCTGAGTCACCGTTGGAGCTTTTGTCACTAGCAGGAAATGTCGTGGTCGTGAGGAAAGAGCCAAAAATCGCCCACACCGCATGTGTTGTTCGGCTTTAATTGCGTTACGGTGTAAAAACTGCTCGGACAATCGCTCCGTCTGAATAATGCATGAGGCCGGCCGTGAGTTGGCGAAGCGGCTCTGTGAAAAGGCGCTTAGTTCTGAGAAACCCAGCGTCAGCGAGCGAGCGAGCGGACGGACGGACGGACGGACGGACGGCTGCCCGTCGTGATGGGGCCCGAGCCAAGGCCGCACAGCCGCCGTCTGCTAATGCCGCTCTCCCCGCCAGCCTCCAACTTTGTTAACGTCATTCTGGGAGTCTGCCGCCAGCGGGGAATCGCTCATTTGTGTCTCCTTCTGTGTCGGTATCTGCAGGAGGATCGATTGATAAGTTCCGAGCTCTCCCCCACTGACACTTTGCCTTTTCGTCTCCCTCCCGTTAATGCCGCCATTGTCTGACTCCTGTTCCAGCTGCTGCTCGTCCCTTTGGCTTTGCAAAAAATATGATTCGCTGTGCATAAAATATGATATCAGCGCCAGGAATAGATCCAAGCAGGCCTTTGCCCAGAGTAATGTAATGTTTGGAAGATTATCGGCTAGTGGAGTATTTTGAAACTGTTATTGTAAATCTGCCAGGATCAGCCTTTTGTTCTGTATTCATATATCAGAAATCTATATCTGTATTCTGCTCCTAATTTCTCATGCATTGGCAAGTAAGAGTCCAGATAAAAAGTATTGAATATTGGAGGAGCACTCACTAAAATGCCATGTTGCTGTTGCTCTGTTGCAGTTGGTGTGATTTGTTAGCGTTACGGTAGCGAGGGCCCAGGCTAGCTTAGCATGACAGGGGCTGAATCATGGCGGCTGGAGATCACATGATGTGTAATGGCTGCACGTGGACCCGGTCCATCCACACCTCAAAGCTCAGGGAAGCTTTTTCATTATCATTGCGTAACTGGGATAAATCCAGCAGCTGTTCCAAAAAAAAAAAGCAGCCCGAGAAGCAATCACCACCATATCGCTCAGCGGTGGGTCCCAGTTTGACAACAGCAGGAAAATAAAGCAACAATGACGCAATTATAATCTATTTTTATCTTTTCTTCCCCCACAGGTGGCAGTGAAGATAATCGACAAAACCCAGCTGAACCCCACCAGCCTACAGAAGGTGAGCCAATCCAGTCCAAGCACCATTCACTAACTAAATTGAATAAGTCAGATTATTTTTATATTCATCAGAAACGGACAATAGTCTCACTAGAGTTGTGTCAAACAGTCACAATCAGTAGTAACAGAAAATATTCTCCGATGGTGCGTGTGTGTTCTTTGCTGGAGTTTGTTAGCTTCCATTGATGTGGCGACTAGACCACAGAACGTAAACAAACATGGCGTCCTTTAAGTACATCTGATGGGAAGTCTGGGCCTGTAGTGGAGAGGTGAGGAGTCTCTTTCAGGCTCCTCCCTCTCTCCCTCTGCCGCGGCCCGTCTGCCCCCTGCTGTGCCCCGTCCGGGCCCAGAGCGCCGCAGCGGTGACTCAGCTCGGTAACGGAGCTCTGTAACCTCACCGAGATAAACGCTTTCCCGGGGACGCGGTGGAGGTCAAGATGGTCTCTTGACCTCCGTCGCTCTGCCGCTCAGCCGGGCGAGAGAGAGAGGGAGCGCACAGCCTCAGCCGGCGACTCGGTGACGGAATAATAACCGCAATTAGATCAGCCAAACGTCTGCGGCGGCGGCGGTGATGGTGGCGACCTCACCAAGCTTTCAGGAGATAAGTGGAGGTAATGGTGGGACAGGGGGGGCCTGGGCAGGGGTGCCATTAAATGTGCCCGAGTGAGCTGGCGTTTGGTTTGCTGGGATTTTATTTTACTTCTCAAAAGAATGGCGTCAGGATCTATGGAACAAAAACTGCGTCAGCGTCTTAGGGGGGAAG
>OMPJ01028250.1:2854-24461 GCA_900312935.1 Carapus acus
TCAACAGCAAAGGCCTGTCCATAAAAAAACAACACGATACAGACAGGGAAAGATTATTGTATATCTACGACTAGCCTGTATCACTTCTGACAAGTGATACTTATCATAAGTGACACTTATGATCGTTACATGGAAAAGGCGATGGGTGGTAGTAATGCGATATTACAGACCCGCAACCTACCGGGAGACACAGACGACAAGACGGCAGCAGGGGAAGAGAACCCGGAAGTGCGTTGATTCACTGGGAATAGTGAGACGCACCGAAATTTGGCCCACCAAGCTAAGCTAAACTGCCGCCTAGCCTAAATTGTGTTTTTAAAACGTTCATTGGATCAAATGATGTATTGCATTTAGATATACTGAATTGAATCAGCAACTCAACACGTTTTTCGGAGGTAAGTAAAGGATGGCTGCGGTTATTTTGGGCTTTCTTCAATCAGGCTAGCAGTATTAGCCTACCCCAAAGGGCAGGCGAAGGTACGCCCAGAAACATTAGGCATTCCTTCTACCTCGAAAGCAAGGGATGTTTGAAACCAAGAATTTCTCTGGTGCAAGCGTACAGCCAACCTTATAGGTGGGTTGTAGGTCCATTATATCGTCCTTTTGAATTCCGTAAATACAGGCAATGGGCCAAGTGTTTTTATTTTGAAATGCGAAGTCATTTTGCGAGTCAAACGACTCTTACAACCAACTCCGATTTCAAATAATCCATCCATCCAGCCATTTTCCTCCGCTTATCCGGGGCCGGTTGCGGGGGCAACAGTCTCAGAGAGGGATTTCAAATAATGAAAATAGTAAATTAGAGATAATGACTGTTATCTGTCATTCTGCCTTAGGCTTCTTGATTTTTGTCAATGTTGGCCTGCAATCGAAACTATTTTGTGGACCAACCTGAACATATTGCGCCAGCCTTAATGCAGTCGTTGTTTTGGATCGGTAGTTTCTTCTGCAACTATCGTATTTTTTCCCCGTTTTTGAATTAAAAGTATGTTAATGAATGAGAAGCAAAAGTAAGAAAACACAATTGAAGTGGAGAAAAAATATGGTTATGGGGTTGTAGACATGCTCAGACAATTGATTTTTGACTAGATGGACTAAATGAGGCTACCAAGGACATTAGATGGAGAATTGGTGTTCGGGACATGTCTTCTTTGGCAGCTGAGAGAAGAGAGGTGCCCATCACTTAGTTTACCCCTATAGTCCTTCATCCTTCACTTTTGTAGCCACACTGAGGTCATGGTGATGGAACCACTGGCAGAGGCAGGATTTTATTTTGATGAGCTCACAAAGCTGCGTGTCTTGGAGCCAGAGGTTGATCAGAGGACTGCTGAACTCAAAGAAGAATGCAAAGAATTTGTGGATAGTAAGTAAAGACATCTTTATCACGCCAACTCATCCCTTGGGCATTTTATTATTATATTGTAGATTCTGTTGTACTTTTCAGTCATGTTAGATATATATATCGTGAAAGGATATGGTTCTTTTACAGAAATTGGCCAATTTCAGAAGATAGTTGGTGGTCTCATTGAACTTGTAGATGAGTTGGCAAAAGAGGCGGAAACAGACAAAATGAAGGTAAGCTTAACTGTCAATTCTCTATTGTGGTTTACATTAAAAATTGGGGTCTAACCCTATCATCAGAGTAAAAGTGTGTGGCATCACATCAGTTGATGGCCTCAGTCAAAGTGTTGCAGACTATAGATGAACTACTAAAGGGGTAAATTACTTGATGGAAACCTCGTCTCTTTTCTTGGCTGTCAAAGAGGAGCAGGCTCTTTCAGCAGCCATCAATGTATAGCTTCATGTAGTCCAATTTTCAAGATTCAACGCTTTATTGTCATACTGTATGTACAGTATGGAAACAAGTTTCCTTGCAAAATTAAAATTTTACTTCATCGCCCTGCACCGAATGCCATGCGTCATTTATCACCGACTGGCCGACCTTGGAGTGGCTCCATAACAGGCACATCAAGGTTCTTATGAGGCCTAGCCTCTCAAGAAAATCTATCCATCCATCCATCTATCATCTCTTTCCTTCCCCCTACATTTAGTCTTCAAAGCACTCCGTCCATCTTTTAGGCACACACTGTTCCCTCCCCAGCACATATTCATCTCTGGCCTTTATTTCCCCAACCTGCTGCACCTCTTTCCCAGCTTCAAAGTACTTCCGTCTATGGACACCATCAACCTGTTAATTTCTTTGTCACCAACTTCTTCCAAATGCTGTCTTGTACATCCCCATTTAACCATAAAGTTCCCTTGCCTTCATTCCTCTGCCAAAGGAAACACTGCACCTACTGTTCTACGAGGTCACCTCACCAGTTTAACTTTATTCTCCCAGTGATCTAGCAAATCCTCATGATTTCCCAAAGCCTGCCACAGCACCCTCTGGAATTCCTGCCAACACCTATGCTTCCTCATTTTAACCAGTCAATCCTTGACTCTGTCCTTACTTGTGTCCTCTTTCTAGTGACTGAGGTCATCCTGAACACCACCGATTCATGCTACCTTGCTACACTCTCCCCCTGGCACCACTTCACAATCTCTTATCTCTTTTAGGTTCAATTCAATTCAATTTTATTTATGTTGCGCCAAATCATACAGAAGTACTGGATCAATAGACTGCATGAGCTGTTACCACCTTTAAACATCACAAATTCAATAGGGAAAGTGTCCGGATTTAATTACAAGTGTGGTATTTGTGTGGTATCTGGAAACTTGAAGTGATTACAAGTGCATGAGGCATGCATGTGATCCTCTTGTGAATGGTTTATAGTTGTAGTTTAACACATTTGAAAAACAGTTGCTGCTGGATTTTTGCACCCCCTCTGTATTGGGACCAACGAAACCCCCACACAAAATCCAATGGCAATGCCTGAAAGTTTACTGCGAAAAGTGTTAACAATAATCAGTTACAGAGCATGGCCACTTCATCACCAAACCTCATTGTCCATTTATTCCCACTTAGGCCATTGGTGCTAGAAACCTGCTCAAGTTTGTGGCCAAGCAAAGGGAGGCCCAACAGGAGCAACTCGAGGCTCTGATTGCTGAGAAAAAGATGCAGGTGGAAAGGTAAATACATTTCGTGGCTGATTGATGCGTGTTGATTTGTTGACATGACAATATCAGTAGTTGGAATTAAAATATAAATTGTTAATTTTATGCTACTTACACAACACTTTCTCTATCGTGCACGTCATATCACTGATATTTTCTGTGTATCTCTCTCAGGTATCGTATTGAATATGAAGCCTTGATGAAAGTTCAGTCTGAGCAGAGCGAGTTTATCGACCAGTTTATCCTCCATAAATAGTCATTGATCGAGAATGGCAGATATACTGTGTATGATTGTGACCAAGTTTCCAGTGTGCTCATTGTCATATCTTTGGGTAATGCTTCATTTGTTATTCCGATCAGCAATATATTATTGTGTTCCATAGCTGAAGCATTGCAGTTCCAATCTTAAATCGTAATCATTTCACTTGTCAACATAAATATGTTCTCTTCACAGCACCAACATAAAAGGTCAAACTTAAGGGACTATATGTGTTGAGAGATTATTTATACTATTTAAAGTGATTAAATGCTTTGTACGTCTAGCCCAATTTACCTTCATACAAATGTTTTCAGAGGGTGCATGCATACATTACTGGTTGACTGAAAAGTGAAAACATAGTCATTTTTATGTAAACCTCTGAGTTGTTTTGTCATTTCTTATCAGGTATAAATACATCTATATCAGAAGTAATTGTGAAATCAACTCTTGCTGTAGTACAGGTTGGAGATTGCTCTGTCTTTGCCTGCTTTGTCTCAGGTTGATGTTGGAACCATACTTGAATAAATACTAATTGCATAAATGTGTTTTTGCCGATTACTTTACCAATGCATCACACATACTACAAAAAATGGAATTTTGTTGTATGATGTAAATGTATGATTGATTCTTGATGTTTCTGAGAGCAGACAGAGAGTTTATTGAGTTACATTTAAGTTCAACACATTTTTGGAGACAAGGACAATGTTTCACAGTATCAAATCCTGTTTTACCACTATTCCTAGATATGCCTGATTGCTGCCAGTTTATCAATGACACAGCCTTTGTTTGGTCAAATATCAAATCTGAGCACCACACAAATACTATGGAACATTTCAAACAATGATGTACAACACTGCAAGATTTTGTATCTAGTGCCAGGTACACACTGGGTCACCATACTTGATACTGAAAAATTGGAAGGAAGGCTTAGGAATTACAGCTCCTCACTGTATAGCTGCCTCTTTTTCAAGGACTCTTAAGTGATTCGTAAATGATCACTAATGACTATCCTAAATACAGTAACGGCTGTTTCATGGGCTGCATGAGCTCTTGCCACCTTTAAACATCACAAATTCAATGGGATAAGAGTCCAGAATTAATTACAAGTGTGGTATTTGCATTTGAAAACACTCCCTGTGAATCCTTACATGTTGCCACATGATCTTCTAGAGGAGATGAAACACGATTGACATGCTGGTAAAAAAAAAGAAAAAAAAAGCGATCAGAAACATGGCAGAACTGATTTGTACAGGGAGCTAAATCAAAAGTTTGTACAGTCTTAAAAAAGCACTGATCTATTTGGGAACTCGAAATGTCTCGATGATAAAGCAAGACAATGTGCAAATGACCATGGGACCCATAAAATGGTCTAAAAGTAACTCTTCCAAGACAGGTCCACACAAGTAAACCTTCCTCCACCCTGCTTCCTCCTGACTTGACACAAAAGTAAGTAAATAAATGATTTAATTGATTAACAAAAATAACAAATAAATAAATGGATGAATTGAGTCCAATTACATATCATCTACAAGTACTACTGCAGCACAATAGTCATAATAGTCACAATAGACACAGTCCCTCCAACGCGTCCTGGGTCTTACTTGCGGCCCCTTCCCAGTTGGACATGTCTGGAATACCTCCCTGGGAAGGTGTCCAGGAGGCATCCGAAAGAGATGCCCGAACCACCTCAGCTGGCTCGTCTAGATGTGGAGGAGGAGCGGCTCTACTTTGAGCTCCTCTCGGGTGACAGATCTCCTCATCCCATCCCGTAGAGTGCGTCCCGCCACCCTGCGGAGGAAGCTCATTTCTGCCACTTGTACCTGAGATCTTGTCCTTTCAGTCATGACCCAAAGTTCATGACCATAGGTAAGGGTAGGAATGCAAATTGACTGGGAAATAGAGCTTTGCCTTACGGCTCAGCTCCTTCTTCACCATGAAGCTGATGACCAAGCTGATAGACCGATGCATCAACTGCATCACTGCTGCCGCTGCACCGATCCGTCTGTCGATCTCCCATTCTATTCTACCCTCACTTGTGAACAAGACCCCAAGATACTTAAACTCCTCCACTTGAGGCAGGATCTCGTCTCCGATCCGAAGGGTGCAACCACCTTTTTCCGGTAGAGAACCATGGCCTGTGATTTAGAGGTGCTGATTCTCATCCCCGCCATCTCGCACTCTGCTGCAAACCGCCCAGGCACACGCTGGAGGTCCTGGTCTGAGGGCACCAACAGGACAACATCATCTGCAAAAAGCAGCGATGAGACCCTGTGGTCCCTAAACTGGACCCCCTGTGGCCCCTGGCTGCACCTAGAAATCCTACTGATGACAAAGGGCAGCCCTGCCGCAGACCAACATGTACTGGGAATACGTCTGATTTACTGCCGGCAATGCGGACCAAGCTCCTGCTCCAGTCTTATAGAGACCGCACAGCCCGTGATAAGGGGCTATGAACTCCATACTCTCGGAGCACCCCCCCCCCAGGGCACTGCAAGGGACTTGGTCGAATGCCTCCTCCAAGTCCGCAAAGCACATGTGGACTGGTTGGGCAAACTCCCACGATCCCTCCAGCACTCTGCGGAGAGTATAGAGCTCGTCCAGAGTTCAACGGCCAGAATGGAACCCGCATTGTTCCTCCTCGATTTGAGGTGCAGGCTGTGCAAAGATGCCCCTGAGACAGTCCGGCACATAGTGGCAGGGTGTAAGATGCTAGCTGGTAGAGCGTACATGGAGAGGCACAACCAAGTGGCTGGGATAGTGTAGGGATACATAGTGATACATCTGTACCCAGTATGGATTGGAAGTACCCAAGTCCCGATGGGCCATACCACAGAAGGTGGTAGAGAACAACAGGGCCAAGGTACTGTGGGACTTCAGCATCCAGACAACAAACAAGTCCTGGCTAACCAACCAGACACAGAGCAGTGGTGATAGATGTGGCAAAACCAGTGGTGATAGATGTGGCAATACCAACTTACCAATAGAGACCTTTCTCCTCAGACACGCAGCGAGCGTCTGCGTGTCAGTGTATGTGAGTTCTACGCGCTGCCAAGATTCACCATAAAGCCCAGGGGTCTGTCAGAGACTTGCATCACCTCCATCAATCTACTGACAGTGTTCCTTCAAGACTCTTCAAGTACAACAGAGCCTACAAAAACACCAAGAACACATTTAGGGCAATGGCAAGTAAGTATGTAATTTGCTCACCAGTCCCGTCAAAATATCTCACTGTGAGCCCCGCAAGAGCAGAATTACAGACATACAATGACTCTATTCTATTCCACCGGCCAAGAAGTCCCTTTGTCATTTGCCCCTGCTCTGTTTTACGCCGCCTTTCAGACTATCCATCCATCCATCCATCCATTTTCTGCCGCTTATCTGGGGCCACGTTGCGGGGGTAGCAGTCCAAGAAGGGAAGCTCAGACTTCCCTCTCCCCAGATACTTCCTCTAGCTCCTCTGGGTGGACCTCAAGGCGTTCCCAGGCCAGCTGGGAGACATAGTCACTCCAGCGCGTCCTGGGTCTTCCTCACGGCCTCCACCCAGTGGGACATGCCTGGAATACCTCCCTAGGAGGGCATCCAGGAGGCATACGGTGTAGATCACCACAGCGCACGCTAGAGGTCCTGGTCTGAGGGTGCCAACAAGACAACATCGTCTGCAAAAAGCAGCAATGAAATCCTGTGGTCCCCAAACTGGACCCCCTCTGGACCCTGGCTGTGCCTAGAAATTCTGTCCATATAAATGATGAACAGGACCGGTGACAAAGGGCAGTCCTGCCGGAGGCCAACATGTACTGGGAATACGTCTGACTTACTGCCGGCAATGCGGACCAGACTCCTGCTCTGGTCGTATAGAGACCGCACAGCCTATAATAAGGGGCCGTGGACTCCATACTCCCGGAATACCCCTCACAGAGCACCGCAAGGGACCCGGTCGAATGCCCTCTCCAAGTCCACAAAGCATGTGGACTGGTTGGGCAAACTCCCACGATCCCTCCAGCACTCTGCGGAGAGTATAGAGCTTGTCCAGAGTTCAACGGCCAGAATGGAACCCGCATTGTTCCTCCTGGATCTGAGGTTCCACTATCGGCTGGATGCTCCTCTCCAGTACCCTGGAATAGACTTTTGTGGGGAGGCTGAGGCGTGTGATTCCTCTATAATTGGAACACACCCTCTGGTTCCCCTTTTTACTCAAACTACTCAAACTTCTTGCACCAGATGCAGCACCTTAGTTTCACTACACCATTTAATTGCTGTAATGACAATAAAATATTCCTGATTAAAAAGGGGGACCACCACGCCGGTTTGCCAGTCCAAGGGCACTATCCCTGACTGCCATGCGATGTTGCAGAGGCGTGTCAGCAATGACAGCCCACTCTCTCTCGGTCGTCCTCAGACGAGCTTAATTGACTTCAGACAGCCCTGCAACATCTTGAGACTTGAGGTACTCAGGGCAGATCTCGTCCACACCCGGCACTTTGCTACTGTGGAGCTTCTTAACTACTTCGGTGACTTTAGCGTGAGTGATGAAAGACTCCATTTCCAGGTCCTCCGACCCTGCTTCCTCTATGGAAGACATGTCAGTGGGGTTGAGGAGATCCTCGAAGTATTCCTTCCACCGCCCGACCACATCTTCAGTTGAGGTCAGCAGCTCCCCGCCTCCACTGTAAACAGTGTTGGTAGGTCACTGCTTACCCTTCTTGGGGCGCCAGACAATTTGCCAGAACTTTCTCGAGGCCGACCAATAGTCCTTCATGGCCTCTTCAAACTGCTCCCAGGCCCGTGTTTTTGCTTCCGCGACAGCCTGGGCTGCTGCACGCTTGGCCTGCTGGTACGTGTCAGCTGCCTTAGGAGTCCCACAGGCCAGATGAGCCTAGTAGGCCTCCTTCTTCAGCTTGATGGCATCCCTTACTTCCGGTGTCCACTACCGGGTTCGGGGATTGCCGCCACGACAGAAACCCGCGGCCTTACGGCCACAGCTGTGGACTGCTGCTTCGACTATGAAAGTGGAAAACATGGTCCACTCGGACTATGTCCTCAGCCTCCCTCGAGATCTGTTTAAAGTTCTCCCGCAGGTGCGAGTTGCAGGTGTCTCTGACGGAGGGCTCCGACAGATGTTCCCAGCAGACCCTCACAATACATTTGGGCCTGCCGCATCTGTCCAGCTTCCTCCCCCGCAGGCGGATCCAACTAACCACCAGGTGGTGATCAGTTGAAAGCTCAGCCCCTCTCTTCACCCCAGTGTCCAAACATGCGGCCGGAGGTCAGGTGACACGATTACAAAATCAATCATTGACCTCCGGCCAAAGGTGTCTTGGTGCCAAGTGCACAGATGAACATCCTTATGTTCGAACATGGTGTTCGCTATTGGCAAACTGTGATTAGCACAGAAGTCCAACAACAAAACACTGCGCGGGTTCAGATCAGGTAGGCCGTTCCTCCCAATCACACCCCTCCAGCCCTGGCCGAATGACGCAGGGACGCAACCCTCTTGTTCACCGTGGAAAACTCCAACACGTGACGGCAGAGCTGAGGGGCTATTAATAAGCCCACTCCTGCTCGCCGCCTCTCCCCACGGGCAACACCAGAGTGGAAGAGAGTCCAGCCTCTCTCGAGAAGTTGGAATCCAGAGCCCAGTGTAGTGATGTTCCATGTTCCAAAAGCCAGCTGATCTGTCCGAGGGTTAGGTCGCCGAGGCCCCCCTCCTTTGACCGGGCCTGGCTCCAGGGTGGGGCCCCCGTGACGCCAATCTGGGCGACGTGATCTTCCTTTGTTGTTTTATCTTCATATAGGGTCCAGAGCTGCTCTTAGTCTGACCCATCACTTGAGACCTTTATGCCTTGGGAGACCCTACCGGGGGCCCCTATAGGGGCCCCTGACAACATAGGGGCCCATGACAGCCACACAATCATTCAGGCACTCAAACCCCTCTAACACGTTAGGGTGGCAGCTCAGGGAGGGGCGTAGGTAGGATCCAGAACCCAGGCTGTGCTCAGTAGGACGTCATCTGATCAGGACTCCGCACTTGGCAGTATCCTGAAACCAGACAGATAAGGCTCAATACGGTTATGCAATACATGTCATATGCATACATTGAACACTTTTATATTATGTTCAGTATATGCATTACTCCAGTGATTACACTATTACATTACCGATAGCAGCTGACCATAAGGCAGAGTCAGTGGGAGCTATGGTCATCTTGCAGATTTACTGAATGAATACACGGAGGATACGGATTAATACATTGCCTCAGAGACTGAGGAAAATGTTTTAATTTTCAAAATAGAGCACCCAGACATGCTGATATACATCAGATTTTTACTGTTTTTATTTTTGTTTGTGGCCCTTTAAGAAAGGGTCTTCTACCTGGCTCTAGTCTGCAGCCATGTAGCTGGGGACCACTCATAGATAGATTAACATATTTCATTATTGATCCACGGATTAGATCTGGCTCCTTTCTTGTCCAGTTGGAGCAACAAACTCCAAGCAGCCAGCTCTTGTTCTCATGGCTGCTCCCTTCAAAATTCACCAGTGGGCCATCCCTCTCAACTTACCTATGTCCTTTGAATCATTAACTGGATCACCAATCACCCTGACTCCAGGAGGTAACACAGAATGGAATTATCTATCAATCTGTGTGGTTTAACATCCTTGGTGCTAGAATCTGTTGAAAGGACTTTGGCAAAAACTGATACATTTCAGTGGTATCTGACATCCACTGAAAATGTTTCAGTGGATGTCACTGTAGACCCAGGGTGGCAAACAGGCAGCAAAAGATAGAATTTGTGTTGCAAAGAAATTTCCTCAGCATCCTCTTCTAAGGAACGTCATCTTAAGTCCTCGGGTCCACATCAAGGCCAACACCCGTTTTCCTTGGATGTGTGCTGAGTAGTGTCACCAACCACCTGCTGCCGGAGAAGATGTAGACCAGCGGTCACCAACAGCAGTAGTAGCAATACTGCTCGTATGTCAACAGGAATTATTACCCATATTTAGGGATATGCCTCGTGGGTGCCTTAGGTGGTCGGTGCAAGTAACCATGTGCCCATGGGCACAGTTTTGTTGACCCCTGATGTAGACTGATATGCAGAAGAGAAAACCGTACTGAAGATGTCCTTACTTATTTTAATGACACTTCCTCAGCTGTCATTACTTTTACAGTACAATTGATCTGGTCAATACTTCAACAGATGCCTTTGCAAAATTATTCTTTCTATTTATGTCAATGTGTCAGTTATGTCTTAATACGGACAACTCGATGCGGCTGGGAGCATTGGAAAAGCTGGATTTTCACAGTCTGGCCCTCATGTCTTCTCTTTATACTGCAAAGCAAAACCAAATTGGTTATTGAGGAGACAAGTACAGAACCAAACACTTCATATTGCTCCTCAAAATGCGTAAAATTACAAAAGGTCTATCCTCACTTTATCTAGTACCCAGGCGGCATCTGAAATAGCTTGTTTGATGATCATTTGTATCCTGTCCGGATCATCTTCATCTGAGTGACTTCTGTATCCCTGTAAGCAATAAGAGGAGGATTAGTTGAGCATGGTGATTCATTTCCAAGGCGGAGAGGGAGATAGATAGATACATAGATACTTACTCGATCAATCAACATTTTGATCCAGGAAGTTTAAAAGATAGGACAGTTGAAGACTGTGTTGTCTCCCACAACTCAGTGAACTTCTAGTCACTGTCACTTGACCTTGTTGATAAAAGCATTACTATGAGCTAGCAAACATTAGTTTGAGGAGGACAGAGAGATGTTTGAGATGCTAAAATTTCAAATGGACTAGGCAATAGCGTGCTAGGGCCTCTAAGCCAATATAATAGGTAGGCACCATACAGATGCACAGTTGCACGCATGCACATACAATGTGATTGAAACTGTATCACGTGAGAGGTGCATGTTGCATTTTACTCATCTTTAATTTATGCAACTACATTATGTTACTATCCCAATAGTAGCTGAGTGCTGCTGTATGTGAGTAAATATGGCAGCCTCTCTCTCTCTCCTCTCTGCTCCGAGTTCTGAAACCTTGACGTTGCCTCAATAGTCTCTACCTAATAGGAGAGCAGGTATAGACTATAGAGTATAGTGTATATTAGAGCTATTGGATGGGCACTTGATATACTGTACCCATCAAGATAGCTCTAAGAGCTTAACTGTGCATCCTGCATGAAAACTAGTTCAAACTTCCTGGTCAGGTGATGTCAATTTTCATTCCGAATGGACAAGCGGCAAGAAAGGGAGAGGAAGGATTCAGGTGATCTCTGATCTCCCTCTCCCTCTAGTGTCAATGCAGGGATTAAAGCAAAAATATATATTTTTAAATGAAAAAATCATTTTTGACGGAAAATTATAATTAATTAAATCTTAATGTTAAAGATGAATGACCAATCACAATGAGAATCAAGAGTTACGTCAACGTCTGTATCCAGGGTGAGGGAGAGGGGGAGTTATCAGTGACAACAGCTGCTGTAACACAGAGAGTAACGTTCAACTTCGCTTCAATTTGTAGTGAAGCTGACCGATGTGTTTGCTAAAAAAGCGGGCAGACGTCGGAGTACCATAATTAATATCGGCGGAGCGTCCTGTGATTAATGGGTAAACCCGAACCGAACAGACACTTATGTATAAAACGCTGCTCTCAGATGACGTGAACCATCATCCATTCATTTCGAGTTGCTAAAAAACACGTTACATCTCTGTTAATTCTATTTGTGCGACTACTCCCTCCAGTCGCTGGTAAATTCCAACAGGTCCTTACCTGAGGAGCGGGAAAACCTTCCATCCTGTGTTTCTGATTGGCTAACATCAAGGACTGCTGACTTCATTGATTTACAACAGCGTCAGTTTGATGACTGACATGCTTTCATTGGTTAGTCAAAACCACAGCAAAATCTGCGTCAACTTTTTTTGGTCTCTTTTTTCCCCCTCTTCTTCCAAATGACAGAAATCCCGTCTGTCGATGGAAACGCTTTAATCCCTGGGTCATGTCACCACTGTTCATGATCATGTGAGTGAATGGGTTGACACAGACTGAGGGATAAACAGCCACTTTTTTTTTTTTTTTTTACACCAAACATTTTACCAGGACAGACAGTCACAACTTCTACAGCACCAAAGATGCATCAATGGCAGAGAATGCTTGTGCTAATATGGATGTTATGGTTGCAGGACAGCATTGTATGACCATTTTAGATCTGTGTGTACAAGACCTCACCTGTCTTATTGCATGTTGATAATGCTTCTGCATTGCTGTAGTTGGTAGTTGCTGACAACATCTGAGAAGATATCTATAGAGCTGGACTGGTGTCCTGACCATTTCAACCCCTGCCAAAGGTGGCATTTCCTACCTGTGTAAAAAATGACTAGATAAATGTTACCAACAACACAACTATATATTTCATGGATGTCTAGTCATTTTTATCATTAAAGGATCAGAAAAACCTTTCTCAATATAAATTTTTAGGCCCAATACGTCTTTCCAATGATGTTTATCCACATAACTGTGTGTGGCTGCCCATGGTTTTAAAAGGAATTCAACCACAGCAGAGAGGGACAAAAACACCATTTTCCAGTAGGGAATTTAGCAGAATCTTTCATTTCACTGCACATCCTGTATGAGCATGTGACAAAATAAGAAAGAAACAAAAGAAGACAACGAGAGTAGAATGCAAGCAGGGTGGTATGGGTAGAGGAGACTGTCTGCAGTGCTTTCTGATTTGTGCTTTGTGATATGACCAGTAACTCAAACTTAAGCACCACCGCAACTGCACTTCCACATACAGTAGGTCAGGTAATTAGATAACATTCTGACCTGGTCTAAGATAGAATCTGCTACAGTATGCTGTGTAGGCGTGGGTGCACCTATGAATGTACGTATTCATTTCTATACTGTCCAAAAGGCAAACATTCATTTACTGTACAAATGTGTGCATGAAATGTGCAAATATGCATGAAAACTGTTTTGGCAGGGCTTCTTTGGTGGCATTGGCTCAGTCTATAGGGCCTTTACCTGGGCCCCGAGGTTGAGGACTAGAGAGCATGGAGGCCGGACCGGTGGCTGCCTGCTGAGCCTAGCTGAGGTGACCTTGAGGTACCTAACACCAACACACACAGGGCACAACCCACCACATTGTGATCCCTCCCTGTCTGCCATGATGGCATGATTACTGTCAAGATTACAATACTTGTGTGTGTTTGCATGTATGCATGTCATTCCATGGGTGTATTTCATAATCTGGCACTGTGATTTGTACATTTCTGATTGGATGAGTAAGGAGGAATAAATACTGACTTTCTATATCTATAAGAGATGTGTGAATTCATTCGGACATCCTGGTTATCGATTCATCGATAAGTAGATAGGATCACTTCTATGTTTGAGAAGCGAAAATCCACATCGACCATCAATTTTAATAAATGTATGTTTCTTATTGTACTGCAACTAGTGGCAGTAGCGATATCATTAATTCCATTCCACTTAAATGAGAAACAATAATGATTAAAATGACTCTGAATCCGAAGGGTTGGTCGTCCCCGCTAGATTGTAAATATTAGCATATACACAGCAAACTTAGAAAAGGAGAGGAATTTTGTCCATGCACTAAGACATGCTTACTTTAACTGTGGGCTCCGAGCTGTCGGCAGGTTGGTCAGCGGGTGGCAGTATTCATCGGTTTGTGTACTGTTTGGTAACAGGGTGGATGAAAATTACTCCTCACCTCCACCCTCCCTCGGCTGTTTCTACACTTTTATAGCAGTATCAGCCCTGCACCGTTTCCACGCTTCTGTCCCCCACAGGCCGGAGTCAAAAGTGCAGCCTTGGAAATGAGAAATGGCTCATTCAATTCAATTCAATTCAATTCAATTCAATTCAATTCAATTCAATTCACTTTTAACACTATGGCCCCAAATCAAAACAGAAGTTAAGGTGCTTGAGTTCTTGTCAACATATACTGTATGCCTCAGCATTCTGAACCAGCAGGAGAGGGTCCTGTGTCTTGGTGCTGCTGCCTGATAATAAAAAATTACTATCATCCAGCCTGGAGGTAACACGAGCATGAATTAGTTTCTCAGCATCCTTCAATGACAGTATGTGCCTTACCTCAACGATATTATGTGAGTGAAAGAAGGCAGTTTTTGACATTTGTTTGATGTGAGCATTCACTGACAAATCTTGATTAGAGATAACTCCCAAATTCTTTAAGGTGGTGCTGGAGGCCAAGTTAAAGCCATCCATAATAGCAATATCATGACACAGAAATAGAGAGAAATATCTGATTCACCGATATGAGATCAAAATTATCCTACAAGACGGAAACTTTTCTCTTTCGCTTTCACTCAATGCTCAGTGGCGTAACATGAACTTTGATTCTGAAGATCAGACCCGCACACAGATGTGCCTCCATGGAAACACGTGGAAGCACATCTGTCTCGGCGACCGGTGACCTGGCGACTGTATCGGTCTCGTGACTTTTGCTAAGGGCAATATGCGCACTGATACGGGTCGTCGCATCAATGCCGCCCGACTCATCACTAATGATTATTGTACCTATCATAATTTTCAGTAATGATGAGAATGCTAATGATAATGGTAATGTACTGGAGGCAGTTATTGCTAACCGACAACATGACCAATGCAGACAGTGGTCATGTTGTGTGTGGTCAGCACATTTGTCTATAGCTGAAGTTTTATGCTGCCCCTCATGATGAAACCTTCCTGAAGAAACCCTCATCATGCAGCAGGGCCTGGTATTGGCAACAGAGCTGCTCCCAGACCTGACCCCCTTCTTCACAGGCTTTTCTTATCGCTGAATATCAGTTTGAAGTTTGACAACCTAATTAATGTTGTTGCTGAAATGCTCATTTTCACTGACCTGACAGTATAACATGGTACACAGTGTACAACAGCTACAGAGTTTTATTTGACCACACCAGCTTTTTGATTATGACTTTTCAAAAGGTCATTCACAAAGGTCATTCACAAAGATTTCCACTTAGGGTCGTATCACTGTTAGGGAAAGATGGCAGAACATTGGGACAAGTCATTACTTCAGGGCATTTTGTAAATAGAAATCTGGACCAGCCAGCATTTGAGATTTAACGTCTGAAAGAGGGAGCAATGGTGAGCTTTCACTCCATGATATGTCACTCAGGTCACAACAACTAAATTTTCCACCTTTTGGTGTCAAGATTGTCTTGGAAGCCCCCGTGGCTTTGCGTTAACCACTGCATTTGGTCTCATGGGATGGCATCATTTTACCAAATGGTACAAAGAGAACAGAGTTCTCTGTGAACCCAGATCTTGCCTGACCTAGGGAACATAGGAAAAAAGGGGACAACTTTCAATATTTCAATTCTAACACTTCTTGGTATGATTGCTCCCTAACAGAGAAAACAAGCCAATAATTAACTGCAACACAAAGCTTTATAACAATCAAATAATGATTACCATAACTCTCTGCTCCCCTCATCCCCTGCCATTTAGATTGCACCTTCTTTCTAGTAGAATGGAGGATTACTGTAAAATGCTGACCATAAGCCACAGTTTTTTTTTCAGGCTGTGAACCAGGCTGTGTGCACAAGTTAGACATGTGGAGAAAGTTTATGCACCAAAGAAGACACCACAAGTAGTTTTGAATTGGATTTTGAACTGTTATTTTTGCGTAGTATCTGCCATTTCTAAACTGTCAAAATATGACTGTGAGATTTTTATCTGAGAAGAGGTTGTTTTGAAAAAAATAAGAGTGATTTTTTTACTTTGGAATGTTCAAAATAGTTAAGTAAGTCACCTAAACTCACCATGTGTTACTCTCTTCTCAGACAGGACATGACATCAGACAATGTAAAGTGAAAAACACTTGTATTCCACTTTTCAGTTGCCTTGTCCTGTGGGGAAGATGATTGCAATGTGACAACTTGCCCGTGTGACATCAAGTCTCTGTTTCCCCTCCTTTTTGCATATTGTAAGCACACTCACTGTTCACTCAGTAGCATGTTCCCATCTCTATCTTCTCTATCACTGTAACCTGCTACACATCTCTCCAAGCTTTAACTCTCTGCTTAACCGCCCAACACACATCTTTCTCTCCTTCATTACTTACTGTCCAGTCTTTCATACAATTGGCTCGATGCTTCTTCCTTTGCCTTTGTGCCAGCTTTTTGTCATTTGTTGAGCTGTAAAGTACTCTTGTCTACAGCTCTCATCTCCCTTTCCGTCACTTATTCTCCGCCAACTTCTTCTTCTGGATGCGCTATTGATGCTCTCTTGTACATCCTCATTCTCCCACCAAATTTCTCATGCCCTTCTCTGTCAAGAACAGACACCACACACTTCTCATCTATTGGTTTGTGTCACCAGCTTTTCTGTTCTCTCCCACTGATCTGGTTATTCCTCGTCAATAAGAAATATAGTTTCGATCACCGTTGGCTAATAGCGCCGGGGGTGGTCATTGTTAGCCTGGGCTGTGGACCAGGGGTGGGCAATTAATCTGTACCAGGGGCCACATGAGAAATGTGAATTGTGTCAGAGGGCCACCAACTTTCTTCGATTGTACAATCCTCTAAATTTGATTTTTTGAATAGATGGTACTGATAATCAGAATGTATGTTTAATTGATGTTGTTTATGATTAGCCTCACGCGGGCCGGACAGGGACGCTCAAAGGGCCGGATGTGGCCCTCGGGACGTAGTTTGCCAAGGTCTACTGTGGACTGTCTGTACCACACTTCAAATTGCCACCCTAATATCCCCTAGCCTTAAGGACTAAGCTACCTCTACTCCATTATGTTATTTTTGCCATGTGGAAACGTTTCATTATCAGTCAGTACATACGCCTTCCGCCATTTTGACCCCTGCAGGTCAAAATGACCTTTATTTCACTTGCACAATTTACCTGCATTCTGAAAAGCAGTTGCAGTCAGACTCAAAGGTAGTGGTCACTAGCTTGGTTACTGTAAAACAATGGATGAGAGAAGTTGATAAACAATGGGTACTACCCTGATTTTGGTTACTAACTCTTGACAAAAGACAGTGATGTAAGCGCTCACTGCTTTCTGAAGACAAGCAGATGAGAACAGAGCAGAGTAGTGTAATATATTAAACTGCATTTGAATGTAATGTGATACAGATAAACTTCATTGCATGATAATGATGATTCTGTGACAATAGCTGGCTATCTAGCTAAGGTAGGTTTGTGACACAAAGTGCTGAGGTGGAACTGTCCTTAAGTCAAGTCAAGCGCGATGGACAAAATCGTGATGGGAGGAGTTACAGTATATTTCTTTATTTCTGCTGAGGACCAACACCATCTTCAGCACCTCCACAGTGAAATGATGGCTTTCCCAGCACCAGGCCACCAGGTATTCAGCGTCAAACCTGTGGGGAGACTCAACCAAATTGAATGTAGAATTCTTGAGGGATGCATTGATTAGTTAAAACTGCTTGTTCATTGGGTGCATGTCGCAGAGATGAGCATAACCACCTGGAGACCATATGATATCAACTTGAAAGCAGGCCACGGTCAAAGTGCCCTGGAGCTAGACACTAATTGGTTGATGTGCTCACAGGAACAAAAACTCTAACTACTCCTAACTACATTGGGGCTCCATGTATTTGCTATCACTCATAGCAGGTCATTCTATGGTGGCAGGGTAAACATGTTGCAATAGCACTTGAACTGGTCCACAGTCCTCCAATAATGTTCTTTGATGAGCCAACGAGGTAAATATTCATGGTCATGGTGCCTGGGTGTTACAATGAATTTGGAGTGTAGCTCCCACTTGTGATAAGATTTGAGATTCTGTTTGATTTACCCTCATTAATAAAAATACTGTATTCCGCCTTTGCCATCCCATTATTCTAACCAATACAAATGAGCCAGACTTTGCTGCTGGTCTGTCTGCAATGGCAGTGGCTTAGACAGTCTGTCATGTCTTAATGCTGTCCTGACACGTGAGGATTTTTTTTCAACGTTTGATTTAATCTGTATAGTAAAACAAACAAATGCGTCACATATTACGAATGCTTTTTGAAACAGTACCTGTAACACATCAACCGAACTTTTGAATATATGTATGTGTCGGTAAAACGCAAATTACGTACTAAAACCATGAAAGTCCTCTTCTTCAGTGTCCGAATCGAACAGCTTTGGGATATTGTCACTCACTTCAGTCTCCTCTATGTCGCTCTCACTCGAGCACCGGCGGTCCTCTTCAGCACGCATGGGAACCTCCCCATCTGGATTTATTATTCATTTTAATCATTATTTACTATTACTGCTATTTTGTATTTCACCATTAATTAATTCATACTTGTTGGTCTGTATGCTGATTAATATAACAGTAGGACGTAGGAGTGTGTGTGTTAATGTGAGGCAGAGGATGGAATTTAGTGCAGGCACTGTGGGCAGCCAGGAGTCCAGCTAGGGATCTTAAAGGGTCAGGAAGGCGTGTATGTGCGATAGTAAACAGAGCGCCGTAGCGGGTGATACATAGTCCAGCACAAAGAAGAGTGTCTCACCTCATATTTTCACAGTGATAAGAGTTGCATACAGCATACAAGCTGAGTAAATTGTGTGAATGTGGTGATAGAATGTGTGAGAATGTTAAAGTTAAGAGTGCGTGTGTTATATTAAACAGAACGCAGCAGCGAGTGATCACGTTAACCGTTCCTAGTCCTCTGTTGTCAGATTAAAGAGAAGACACAAACTTCATGCACGCCTGGGTGTCCTATTTTGTCGAAGTGTTCAACATTAGCGACTCTTTCCCCGTAGTCGGGAGAGTCACCATCGGTTCATTTATGCCAAAATGACGTGCAGCAGCTCAATTTCTTTCTTCAATCGCCAGATGGATTGTCTTTAATTTAAAAGCGGCATCGTATGCTTTTCTTTGAGTGTCTTCCAGGTTGATGAGGGTGAATACAAATGACTGATTTACCGGGCCGTAATTTACTGTGAAAGTGCGCATGATACATCGCGCAATTTCATTAGACCTCTGAACTACTCATCAATTTTATTGGTCTACTTTATTTTGCGCCATGAAAAAAAAAAAAAAAAAAACATTAGCCGCACCGTGTTTTAAGCCGCAGTGTGCAAAGTTCCGAACAAAAGTAGCGGCTAATAGTCCGGAATTTACGGTAATTTCAATTCAATTCAATTTCAATGACATTTTTTTTGTATACTGTAGCGTCAAATCCAACCGAAGTTAACTCAAGGCGTTCTCAAAGATAAAGATACAGGCAGAGACCCATCACTTTAGTGGGAGGAAACCTCGGGCAGAGCAGGCTGCAGGTGGGTGGCCATCTGCCTTTGGCCGGTTGGGTAGAGAGAGAGAGAGAGAGCAGTACACAGTGCAATAAGGAGACAAGGTTGCAACTGAATCTATCTACTGTATATTAAGTGTAGATATGTGTAAATATAAACAAGGCATGTGGATAAGGAGCTAGGCCCGGACGCTTTGGCGATCTGTCATCACAGCAGCGCGTCAGCAACTGCTGATCATGCTGCGGCTGCAGTCTGCAGAATGACAAAGCACGAGACTCAAAGACTCCGGGGAAGAGGCCAAGTAAGTAACGTGTATATCAGGCATGAATGTATACAGGTGAGAGAGAGGGAGAGGGTAGAGAGGAGGAGGAAATGACAGAGGCTCAGTGCACCATGAGAGATCCCTCAGTCGTATAAATTTATAACCGCATAACTAGGTTTGACTGTAAGCTTTGTTGAGGAGGAAAGTTTTGAGGAGGAAAAACTCTTGAAAGCAATGGGGGTGTCTGCCCACAGGACTGAAACTGGAAGCCTGATAGGTTAAGGCTCTTCCTCCCATTCTTCCTCTACTAATTCTAGGGATTGCAAGTAGCCATGCATTCTGGGATTCCAGGGTTCTGGTTGGATGATAAGAATGCAGGATGCAGAATGCTGCAGCACATATATTGACAGGAACTAAAAAAAGTGACCACCCCAAAGTGTAAGCTTCTCTGCACTGGTTGCCTGTAAAATAAAGAATAGAAAAAATTATTCTCATCTACAAGGCGCTCAATAATCACGCACCATCATATCTTAAAGAGCCGATTGTGCTTCATCATTCAACCCGAGTTCTGTTGTGCAAAAACACATGGTTGCCAGCCCCCATCTAAGTTCCGCCCCTAGTCAGGACCCATTCCCTGACCTCAAGAAGGACGAAATCCCTCTGTTTACCAGAGTGCAGGCAGAGAATCTGACTGCTACCATGAGGCCCAACCCAGCCCTCTGGTCTTCTTTTGAGTTTGTCTTGACTTGTGCAGCCACTTGCTGATTCATACCATCCATATATTGCCATTTGAAAATTGTACGAAAGTTGCATGGAAATCATTTGCTCCTTCCTGACTGGTATGCTTAAAAACCTCTTCCAAGAACTGACAAAAAAATCCTGTATGCAATCCAGGTGATGTCTAATTTACAATGTCCCAAGCAAAAATTGAGCCGTGGTATGTAGAGTGAAGGCCATCAAAAATGAAAAATTGAAGACAAAGAAAATTGCAAAACAAAGCACAGTGTCAACTTGGTGCAAAAACTACACAAAACTGAGAAAAACTCGGCTCTGCCGCAGGCTGTACCCGTCTATTTAACTCTTGTGTCCTGACAGCTTGCCGCAGTAGCTTCAGTCACACAGGCCAACCGACAGCAGAGCTCTAACCCAGTGGTCCCCAACCCCCGGGCCGCGGACCGGTACCGGGCCGTGGGTCAATAGGTACCGGGCCGCAGGCACCTATACAAAATTAAAGCTATTCTAAACGAAATTTTATTTTGAAAGAGGACCGGATCCTCTCCGTCGCATCTGTCCACGGCACGCTGTTGACGCGTGTTGAGATGCTCGCCTCGGTCACGTTTTACTTCATGTCTGCCTCTAGTCCCGCACCACGGTACAGAACCAGCTAACTTGCCAAGCTAGTGCGTTCAGCGGATACAAGCTGCCCTGGTAAATACACAAACACTTTAATACAGCGACGGAGGTTTTCTTTAGCCTGTGAGCCGGCACTTAGTTTACCTCCGAACTCTCCACAACCGTACAGGCAATAACAAAGATCCTTTCCCGTGAGAACATGCACCTTGGACGGCCAATTCTGCCATTATGCACCGCTTTTCAGCGGAAGAATCACATACACCTTGCGCCGTTACCGGGGAACAACTGTGACAGCGACCGCCTACGTCGTTTCCGCTAAGTATTCAAAACACGGCCGGTCCGTGAGAATATCCTTTTATATGGAACCGGGCCGTGGCGCAATGAAGGTTGGGGACCGCTGCT
>OMPJ01028254.1:0-19352 GCA_900312935.1 Carapus acus
AGAAATCAGGTGGCAAAGGCTAGCCAACAGATATCAAGGTTGGGGGAACACACAGGGACTATGGCAGCATAGCAACACCATATCCATATGTATGAGTGTGTCCCAGCCGTACATACAGGCTACAACATGTACAAATGCATAGTTTTCATCCGTGCCCAGAACATCCACTACAGGAGCAAGTGACCTTGAGCAATGATCCCTGAAACAGTCGCATGACACCAGTGTAAATAAAATAGATAAATAAATAAATAAATAAATAAATAAATAAATAAATAAATAAATAAAAAGCATCAGGAGCTGCTGCTAACACCACTTGCCAGGAAACCATATGTTCTGCAAAATGGTCATCACAAGGCAGCGCCAATCATCGATAACAGTGATCATCCATCATTGAAACAACCTCATCCCAGAGAGGTTGCCATATCAACCAGACTTTGCTTGACCTCTTTCAGTACGTGTCTGCACACTCACATTTTTACCTCTCTGCCTCAAGAGATCTTACCTTAAGCCAAGGGTGGGCACATGCTGTCTTTCAAAAATGCTGAAAAACTTATTCCTGCTTTTGTTTGTTCAGGCTGGATTACTGAAATTCTTAATTATCATGCTGTGGCGACAATTCGTTACAACCTCTCCAGCTGGTTCAGAATGCTGCTTCATGTGTTAACAGGAATCAAAAAAAAGGCTGTATTTGTCCTGTGTTAACTACTCTGCACTGGTTCCCAGGAAAACTGAGAACAGGATTTAAAATTCATCTCCATACCAACAAGGTGCTAATCAATCAGGCACCATCATATTTATCAAGAGCTGATGATAGCTGATCATATCCTTTGCACTTGCACCAGAACTCAGCACCTTAATTTCATTACACAATGTGAATTGTTGTAATGACAATAATGTTTCTTGACTCGTGATTCCTGATTCCTGATGATGCTTTATCATCCAAGTAGAATCCTGCAATACCAGAATGCAGTGTTACTTGTGATTCCTAGAATCTGTAGGAGTAGAATGGAGGGCAGAAACTACAACCATCAGGCTCCTCTCCTATGGAGCCATCTTCCATTTTCAGTCTGGTAGGTGGCCACTCTCACTACTTTTAAGAGCAAGCTTTAGGCTTTCATTTTCAATAAAGCTTATAGTTAAACCTGGTTATGCAGCTACAGAATCAGACTGCCGTGGGATCTCTCCTGATGCATTGAGCCTCTCTTTTCTCCTTTTCTTCTCTCCCCTCTTCATCTCCCTCTCACCAGTACACATCCATGTCTAATTAATGTATGGAATTGGTTCAGCATCTTCACCGGAGTCTCTGTGTCTCGTTCTTTGTCAACCTGCAGATCGCAGATGGAGCATGACCAGTGATGACTAACTGATGATGTCTGTGATGACAGACCGCCAGAATGTCTGGGTCCCGCTCCAGATCCACATGCAGTGTTTATATTTAGACATATCTATACAGTATACACTTAATACATGCTTAATTCGATTGTAATCTTGCTACTATTACTGATTACTGGTGGGCATTGTTATACCTTTCTCTGCCTCTGTCTCTCTCCCTCTCTTTTAACCGAATTGGTCAAGGCAGATGGCTGCTTCCCTGCAGCCTGGTCTGCATGAGGTTTCTTTCTACCAAAGGGGAGTTTTTCCTTGCCACTGTCGCTAAGTACTTGCTGATGGGGGAAATGTTAGGTCTCTGCATGTAAATGTAAAGTTTGGTCTTTACCTGCTCTATCTTGGAACGCACCTTGCAATAACTTCCGTTATGATTTGGTGCTGTACAAATAAAATTGAATTGAAATTGAGCTCAGTTGAAATAGTCTTCCTTCACTCTTGCTGCTTTCCTGTCTGCAGTGGCAGCCCCTGAGCTGTCCAATCTGGTGTTTTTCATTCGCCAATGTTCTTGTTCGTTCTGAGTTATTTTTCCAGTGAAGTGATAAACAAAATAAACAGACAGTCACAATACAAATATTTGTCCACCTATAAATAGTCTGGCCATATGTAACTGAAGCCTGTACTGCGAGGACTGTATTGGTGAAGTTCTTCCTGTATTGTATCAGTGTACTCGTGGATGATGTAGAAGGATGAAACTTAAAATGATTTGCAATTGATTTAGTTTTCCTCTTCAGCACAGTTATGAAACGCGGCCACAGAGCTTATCATTCCCCGCATCTGGGTAGCTAACGCCAGCAAAACTTGACTGCATATGCTTTATGTTCAGCACTGTTATTCCTACACATTTACATTTACTTTGTGCATCCCAAAATGTTCTCTGCACACCATTGCGAGTGCGACATGAAGATATGTGAAATGCACAGAAAGCAAGGTATGAAAAGCATGGGCCACACATATTTCTAATGATTGACAGTCAAAATTACTATTTCATTCGTTAATGTGGTTTGTCCTTTATTTCATTTCCTGGTGCAGAAAAAAATGCTCTGTAACAAAACAGCCTTAGATCTTGTCTAACACATTTCTCACACAGTGCAATGTCCCACAGTCAGGCATGTGTGGAGATGAGAAGCCTGCAATTGCCTTTGACAACATGGCAACATTGCTCTTTTAAAAGTGTTGTGAAAACCTCTTAGAGCTACTCACAGCCAAGCAGGTGTGTGCTTCTTCTTTATCCCCACACGTGGCACCTCAGTGTGGTTTGAATTCGACACATTGACCGAGAGGTCAAACCTAAGACTGCAATTCTGGGTTTTTCTGTACATAAAAGCTGTTCGACAAAGGCAGTGATTAAACATACAATTTATTTGTCACACCTACTGTACAGATATCTTTGTTGCACCTACAGAGTCCCCATGTCCAGTTCATAACTGAATAACTTGAAACATGTATTCCCAACATGTGTCTGTTTATATGTCTGCGAATTAGATTTGTTTAGAGTTTTTCCTCTTTTTTCTCTCTCTTTTTTCTTTTTTTCCCAAATACACTGGCTTTCGTTTTTGCTATATTTTTTGTATTGTACATACAGTATATATTACATTATATTGTATTGTATCCATGTATCCATAGCCAAACCAAAATGTTCTCACATCATATGCTGCAAAAAAAAAAAAGAGCGATATCACTTTCAGGAAAAAAAAAAAAAAAATTTATCATCTCTATCTATTTGTTGGGGTAAGAAATACGCTTCTGCAAGCAGTAACCTCAAGAGCTGTATGTAATGCTTCGCTCTTATTTTGGTATCATATCGGGCAATGTGATATAGCATTCAGTGAAAAATTCTCAAAAAAAATGTTGGGCTCCAAGCTTAAATCTTGACTTAGTTTTGTGAGAGCAAATTGAACACCTTCAACAGAGATCATATCATTAAGTGTTTTTTTGGTAGGGGGTTTACTAGGATACCCGTGTTAAGTACTTACTAAACAGGAAAGTTGCGTTTTTCATAGATTTTCATGAGTGAAGACACTGAATGCAAATGTATGTAGTTGAAGGCAAAAACAAACTTAGGATAAATCAAAATTAGATAAATGGATTATTGCAGTGAAGTTGATGCCTTTGTATGTTATATAAATAAAACTCCTGCAAACTCTCCACAGTGGTTGGTGAAACAATCCAAGCTCACTTTCTTGCTGTCTTTAGAGGAGAATCTTGATTGTAATAAAGTTCTATTCAGAAATTTGAAGATTGTGACGTAAATTGTTCACGATTCTTTTCCCCCTGCCGAAACCACAGAGAAGCAGAGTGAGTGGAAAGGAGGAGAGGCAGTGGAGAAGGGCTCAACGAATCCTAATGACAATTAAACTGTATCTACAGGTACTCTCTGCTCGGTTTTTACTCAGATTTTGCTTTGTCACATGTTTTATGAGATGTCTGCATGACTCAGTCTCAGAGTGAGTTTTAAAACTTAAAAGCTTAACCGTTAATCAGTTTGATTATATTCCCTACATCATACATTCACTTCCCCATCTGGTGATGCTGCTGAAGCAAGGAGCTGAGGGCAGTTGGTGCCATAAACATCCCTTGGGGACAAAAAATATTTGTATTGGGGGTTTATCTTTCATTGTACAGACAAAAATTCATTGTTCAACTTCATCATCTTGTAAATGATTGTTGGAGCACTTTGCCCACGCAGCCCTGACACAGCTGACCTGTGAGTTCACAGCCTGAAGGCTTTTAGTGTGGACATGAATATAGAGTAAAAGGGAGTGGAACTCTTTCAGTCTGTCCTTAGCTGCACTTTGAAATGAATAAGAGCATGGAAACCTGTAAAGCATATGTAGTTGCCATTCACTACCCCTAGTAGAATAATGTAGTTCTGTTGGGATACTATACAAAGCAAAATACTACATATGAAAGCAGATTGTTGCTCAGGGACTGGAATGAATATATTAGTGTGATCAATTGTGGATGCTTTGATAGAAATGTATCTTTAACATGCGGATGTTTCTTTAAAAAAAAACAACATAAATTTGAAACCATTTGCATTTGGAAACATTTGCAGAGAGACAATTTCTAGCTATGGTCTCCAGATTTGGTTTGCATCCACGTCATCACACACAAAATCCAATCCACTGTTTGAGTTTGAGTTTTGGGCAACCATTTATTGATTTCTACGTCTAATTAATTCCTGCATATTTACCAAAGAGGCCGGTAGCCTTATGTGCACCGGATGAGTTCAGACGAGGGCCCACCACAACTGTGTGCGGCGGCACAAAGGGGAGAGTGCGTCATCCGCCCATTTTCAATGAACCAGGGAGCTGGCAGTGAATTTGATCTCATTTATCACACTGATTACTGATTAGTTGGCAGCATTGGGAATACCCTCAGCTGCGGAGTCAACATATATAATCCCTCGCTCAAATCCAAGAGATATTCACTGTCCTTCCACATAAGTACAATGAAGACATCAATGGCTAGTGGTAGAAAGGGATGGTAAGCAAGCTCTACATATACGCAATAGAAAAAAATAATATGAAATTACATCATCTACCATCTCTATGCCTTGGTGTAATTCACCACCATAAAATGTACCCAGTGCCATGGAGCGCATGTTGTTTTTCTATGGGCAACATCACAGCAGCTACTGGCAGCCTTGTTGAAGAGCAGAGTAGACCTTTAGCGCTCCTTACTGATCTTCATTTCCGTTCAAACCCTTACCCCATTTTCCACTAAAAGGCTTTATAGATTGCAGTCCAGAGGATTTTGCGACTGTGGCAAAGCCTCTCACTTGACATTTGGGATATGACCTCTTTTTCAGTGAAGCTGGAAGCCCCTTTTATTTCTCTACGGGGCACACTGACTATGGAGCACTGGTTTCCTCAAAGAATTTACTGCATCTGGTAAAATTCTAGGCACTTTCCTCTGTCATGAGTAGAATAATACTTTCACCAAAACTTCGAACCATTGAATTGCACACTGCTAAAACAGTTGCAATGGCACATAGGTGATAAGAAAGTCCTCTCCAGGATATGTCCTCTTACAAGATATCAAGGAACAGTGTCCCTCGGTGTGTGCCGAATGGCTCAGTATTGGCCAAACACACTCTCAACAGCCACAGAGGTAGCAAAAATATCCTGTGTGCGTGTCTGTGTGTGTGTGTCCGCGTGCATGTGCGTGTGTGTATCCGTGTGCCTGTGTGTGTCAGTGTGCATGAATAGAAAATCATGTGTGGGTATGTCCAATTTGTGCAAGTGGGTTAATTGTTTGGAAGCGGCTGCCGAACACATACACACTCCAAATTTCACGCCAGATATTAGGAGAAATTGATAGTTAAATGATGACAAAAAGCAGAACATCTGCTCCTCTGAAATATCAAGGCACCAGAAAGTGGATGAACAAACATGGCTCGGTTTGGTCAAGAGGCACTGCGAGGGAGTTGCGCAGAGTCAAACATGTGAAAGATGATAATTATTTAAAAAGCCTTTTCAGGACGGTGAATTTATAACTATTGACATTTTGGCTCCTCTAAATAAAGAAATGTTCATTAGGTTCCCCTTGAACTTCGTCAGGATGTATCGATGGAAACCCTGTTGTGCTGGCAAGAGACCAATGCGGTCTCCTTGCAGAGCATAAATATGGTATTGATTAGCCATTCCACAGAGCATTCTCTGTCATTTTTCTAACCCCTCTGCAGTGAAGAATGGGTGGACAGTAATCACTCTGCATCCTACAGGCAATAATGTCCATTATTAGAGACAGGCCAATGTGCCCGCTCAATAAATCATACTAACACTCTCACACTAGATCCACCTGTCATCATGAAGGATTAAACACGTACAGCAAGAAATATTGCTTTTGTTATTTGCTGCTCTAAAAAGCAGGTCAGGCAATTGTGTTTTTCAACTTTCACTGTTCCTTTCCAACACTTTCGACAGAATATTACTCCCAGCACATTCCCTGCAGTTTATGTAATCTTTCCAAAGATCTTTTGCTGTGTGAGGTGTTTTTTTTTTTTTTTTTTGACTGAACAGTTAGTTTTTGGAGGGTAAAAAAAAGGCAGAGGACAATGGGAGACCTTTAAACTTCACACTATCAGGATCTTTCCGGAGGTGCACTGTCACATGTAAACCACTAACACCAGATTATGGTCAACACATGCACACATTACATACACTCGTGTGAATCCAAAACAAATCAGGCAATCAATTAGATCTCAAGTTAAATGAAGAGGAAGAGTTGAGTTCTCACATGACCTAGTTATGCGTACAGTGTACTGCCGGAGGTCAGAGTTTAACTTCAGTACATGTCGACTGCTCAGGTATCAGCTTCCGATTCATATGTATTGTATTTCATTTCCTTATGTTCTGTTCATTGCTTCTTTCAACACTTGAAGACTGGTTGCTGTGCAGACTGGTTTCAGAAGTTTCTTTTTTTGTTTGTTTGTTTTTTGGATACATTGTTAGTTTCACAAATCAATGTGTAAACAAATTGGAGCCAAACCATAGCTCTAGCTGACCTGCTAAAGCAACAACATTATATGTAATACCCTGTATGTGTGTCGCTGTTTTCTTTTTGTATGTGGACGGAATGTGGGGAAAATACAATTCATCAGTATTTGTATCAAATTTGAATTCTTGCTTTCTCTTAAACATTTGGCGTCATCCCGTTATTGTTAATCCTATCATTTAGGTCAGCACTCTCTATATATGTAAATATGTACATTTCAACAACATGAAGCCAGAGGATGTTTCAAATTCTGAGAAGTGAAAAGAGCAGTGGGTACACACAAGTAGAATATGGAGCGATTCTTTTATTTTTATTTTCCCCATTGTCCTCTACACATTGACACATTGGGAAGAAACACAACTGCACACAACTTCAAAGCAGAAACTCTTTCACTGCATCAAGAGGATCCGTGTGCAAAAGTGTGCAGTTCCTTGAAAATAGCAAGACTCTGAACAAGAACATCCTCTGAGGAGAACATGAATGGATAGGCCTTAAACAGAAAGTTACAATGAATCCGAAAACCAGGAGATGTCTCGCAGGGTAAAGCTCTTCTGTGGAAGCACAACATCGAAAGAATATGTCTGGCAGAGCTTTAATGTTCAAATTAAGTCATGTGTGCTCGCAAGCAATTAAAAGTCAGAGAAGCTTTGGAAACAGCAAGGATCAACAATCATTCAATCATGTATCACTATGTAAGAGATTGGAGTCACTTCAAGCACAGTCAATTTTTGCCTTAGGAAGAGTATCCCCCCACTTAGAAGGTATTTAAGGTTGTGAACATGTAATCTCACTGATGCTACTTTTGCCGCTGATGCTTGGTGTTATTGTTTTTGAAAATTAAACATGCTTTAGTTACCACTCAAGTGTCATCTTGGACATTCACATTTTGTCCTTCTCTATTGAAAAAAAAGTCTTTTTCTTTTAGAAGAATGATAGTCATGATTGAATTTTGCTCTCTATGTTCTTATTTGTTCAGAGGAAAGTGTTTGATGCCATTAGGCTGAGATGGATCATCATGTAAACATCCTAAAACACAACTCGCCATGACAGTTCAGAAATGAACTGATTCAGCAGGGGTGACATTGAAGGAGTTTTGCCTGAAAGCTTGAATGATCTTGACCTGCCGTGGCAATACAACAAAAATAAAAACATACGTGAATAATTGTATGTAAACATCCTGTAACATTTCCTACCAAAATCCTCCTACGTGTGATAGAGTGATACATGTACAGTATATGTGGATTAAAGAATGTTCACATCTTGCTTTCCATTTGATGTCCACATTCTTCCTCATTCTCTCATGCATTTCTTCCTTTCTGCTCCTGTGACAGGCCTGAATCACCATCTAGCTACGTTCTTCCTCATTCTGAAAATTGAAATGGTTTCTTCACATCTGTAACTGGCAGATGACGTCTTCTGCACCTGAGTCAATGATGTGGTGTTCTGCAATATCCCCTGCTCATCAAATCACACAGACAAGTCAATCACAAGTTGTCACCAACAATGTGACAAAAGAGGTGTTTTCACAAAAATTGGCTTGGTTTTGGTTGGCTTTACCAGGATGAAAACTTTTAGAAACAAGAACAAGTGAGTGTGCTGCACGCACTTGATTTACTAAGTTGGTGCGATTTCTTCCCTGGTGTAGGTTTGTAGGTCTCTCTCTGTCTGCCCCTCCCCCCGCACGATCTGTCTTCCGATACAAAGTTCCACGTTAGCCTGTGTTGGCCCTCCCTTTGTAAAATTCCATCCTTGGTTGACTTGCTCTCAGGCCTGTGGTCACTTTTTTTCCATTCAGCTGCTTGACTTTCACCCTTGACACGCTCCCTTGCTCCATGCTCTCTCTCATTCATCGCCATCCCCCACTGCATCCTTGTACTGTCTCCCTATGTCTTGCGGGTGTCCACCAGTGTATGAGGTGCCCATTTCAGGAGTACCCGGCATGCTCTGTGATAAATGTGCTTTGCTGTAAGTGCCATCGTGAGATTGGTATCTAAACCTTAAGTTGGTTGGACTTCCAATGGTTCCCTGGTCCATGCTACCAAGCTACCAACCATGCCTGTGTTCCCTGTTGGGTGTTCGCTAGCCTGTGCTCTTTGTTCTACACTTAAGTACACTGAAGTGATGCTGACCATTCCAATTTCTCTTTGGAACTTATCTTCCATTTGCTTGCGGAACTAAGTTCAGCTCCTGCCTCTCTCACTTCATTTCACTGATCTTTTCTCAGCAGAAAGTACTGCTAGGTTGTTTTGCGGCATTTTGTTGAAATCTGAATTTGTTCTTTATCCTCATTTCGGAAAATTTGGACAATCCTGCAAGACTGCTTTAATTGCCTCTCCCTTGGGATTTATTTCATTACATTCAGTTATTTTGATTTCCACCTCCTGTCCCTGTGTGTGGGTCCTCCCCATGTATCATGGTGCAAAGCAAATTCATTTTAGTAGTATTTTGTGATTATTACTTGAGCATACACACATTATTAAGGGCAGGGGTCAGGAACCTCTGGCTCTCAAGCCATATATGGCTCTTTCAGCAGTGATGATGTGTTGAAATTGTCACGGGCTGAAATCTTTCACTCGTCAACCCACCCCCCAGTCCCCCACTCACCCCTTGCTGACGCATCGACAAAGGTCTTTGTGGCTCCCTGACCGTTCATTTCTGTGGAATGCTTCACAAATGGCTTTTTCAGTCTAAAAGCTTTTCAATTTCTTGATTAGAACCATGACGTCGCTAGAGTTGACATCAGCACCATGGAGAGCTCCATGGATGTGCCTTTTTACTCCATGAGCACAAAAACAAAACAACATGGGAACGAATTCTTCTGTTTAGCTGCAAGCTGTTATTACAATTTTGTGATCAAAATAGACACAGATGTCAAGCTAGCAGTCACATTGCTTGAAATGTAATTCCCAAAACTGTGAAATACAAAAATGTGGCGATTTTGCCACAGCTAACTATTCATGTGTAGCCAAAACGGTAACAAAAGCACCGTATCCCTGCTTTGCTAGACTATTTGTTATGGTCCAGTGTTGTAATGTGGTTTCTGATAGCAAATTTGGTCTAGCCCAGTCTGAAAATAAGGCAGAAAGAATAAAATGACAACTAATAGGAAACAGGTGATTGTATCCACATGAGATATGAGAGAAGAAATACCAGGACAAAAAAACTTCTGTGTTTATAATTTCACCTACACCTTTTAATTTGTCATTTTGTCACCACTGCTATAATGTTGGTAGGCTATTCGTCATTATTTTCTATAGATAATAGGCAATGTTGGTGTCATATGGAATATTCGACATTTGTTTATTGTTTTGTGTGAAATTTATATATTCTAGTGCCTTGTACTTTGTTGCAGGCAAACAGGGGTGATCCCAAAAGCTTTTGGTTTTCATTTCTTACCTCTAAATTTGTGGAATATTTCTCTCTCAAAAGACACCTTGGTGGTGATATGTTGAAATTGTCAGACAAATTCTGAGAAATGAAAGATTCCAGACACCAAATGATAGGGAGGTCTGTCTCTCTAATGTAAAAAAAAAAAAAAAAAAAAAACAAGCCAAAGAAACCCCCAAAAAAACAAAAAACCCAACACTAAATTATTCAAAGTGAAGTTCAAGTTAATAACTTGAAGTCCTATGGGAAAGTACTACAAAAAACATCTTAATCTAAAATCTAAATAAGAGTCATCTGTGACCTCTCAGCATAAAGGATATATTCTTCAAGACTTGTCTACTTTTGCAAAGCAATTATCACAAAAATGTGCTCATTGAGAAGCTCGATACAATTACTCTGGACGCTCAGTTTCATATCACTCCTGCTGCACAGACAATGCTTTTTAATAAGCTGGAGGCTTCTTTTGTTTGTACCCGAGGTCACCGCCTCCCATCTGCATCATTTCATTTCACAAATGAATGAGCATCACCCAGCTCAAAGGCAGCCATAAAGTACATACAATTTACCCAAAAGCAATTGTTGTACAAGTATAGTCTATCATGTCAATCTTCAGGATGCTTATATGCTTTCTGTACCGCTCCAAAGATGTGTTGATCTCAAAATAAAGGACAAAAGAATTGCCCAGGCCCAGGTAATCTGAAATTACACATACATAATACCTCTGTCTAATTACCCTGATTACTTTCAAGTCAATCTCTGAAAGGCAGGCAAAGGAATATGATGTATTGCACAAACAGATCACAGCAGAAGCATTACACGTGTAGCCGAACGTGGGCTTACATAACAACAACCTTTGTACCAAAGCAAGCTAGCTTAAAGCACAACACCTCACCAGCTCAAGACAGAATTGTTGCATGTAAAGTCATGCAACAAATAAATGAATCAGCTATCATATAATAAAGCCATAAAAGCTCTAAGGGTTATTCAAAGCATTTTGACATGCTGCCTGAGAAAATGTTGCAATATGTAGAACATAATTTTAATTAAAGGTCCCTGCCTAGTTTTTCTTCACAGAAATGCGTTTTCAATACGCAGCCGTCCCAGACTTTTCACTTTTCCTTTTTACACTCGAGGTATCTTATTTCCCTATTTGAGTTTGGACAAGTTGTCTCCACAGTCTAGCTAGTGCTGTCCGACAGCAAAACTCCCACAGCATTGGTGTCTGCAAACCATGCAAATGAATTATGACATGGGAGTAAACTCCAAACGCCAAACTAAATCCCTCCAGTTTGGGAGAAGGGACGCAAAATGGAGGCATCGGAGTTTCTCAGCATTTACTTGTTGGGTTCACCGTGGCAGACAGCAAGAACCTTGTCAGCTTGTGGTGGCAATGATATCCCTGCAGAGCAGCCAGCTTCAGCCAAAAAGGCATCTGATCACACAGTGGGACTGAGGAGAAGTTCGAGTGCACAACAGTGAACATGCAATGTCTCAGAAATCTGGTACTAACAGTGAGGTAATTCACACCATTTTTCCCAAAGAAATCCAACTTAACTTATGATTGTTTTGTGGCAGGCAAGGTGTCCCTCTCACATTTTTTATTTATAGCAAACCAGACCAAACATGGGGGCCATTTTTGCTTTGCCTACATTTGAAGGATGATATGAGGGTTATTAATAGATTTTGAAAGCACTATTTCTCACTCAGCTGGGAAAACCTGAATGACCTCCCCCACCTCTCCTGTTCTGTAACTCAGAGCTACATCTGTGTGAGGCAGGAATATAGTTTGCAAGTAGGGGATTTGCATGTCGAACTGAACGGCAGTTTTGGTAAGCATCGCAGTGTGTCGCAGTCTGTGAGATCTCATATTACAAAACCCGGGATGAGGTACCCAGGAACTGAAACTGACATTGTTACTGCTACTGTGGAGTATCAAAAACTATAAGAGTAGAGAGTTGCAAACTTCACTTAAGCAAATGCCTTTCACACACATTGCTATGTTATTGCAGGGCTGTTCAACTTCAGTCTCAAATGGGGCAAATATTACAATCACATGTGTTGTGGGCCACACATGTGGAATGATCAATCCTCCGTCACACGTCGTCAAGTGGGGGATATGTGTGTGTGTGTGTGTGTGTGTGTGTGTGTGTGTGTGTGTGTGTGTGTGTGTGTGTGTGTGTGTGTGTGTGTGTGTGTGTGTGTGTGGTGGGTTGTTGGGGGAGAGGGGTCAGGTCTGCAATAAGTCCTCCGTTACACGTCATAGGGGGGTTGCAAGGCCGCTGTCCTCCATGAACCATCGTCAGCAAGGGGGTTAGGGAGCACAAGTCCGTGAGCAGTCATCCGTGAGGCAAGGTCAGCCCACGTCTTTTTCATATTACACACGTCCCTTGTGGGCCGCCAGTTGAATAGGGCTGCTCTATAGCTTGCACTCCTGTGATGCAGATGATGTGTCCAAGACACTGCATCATAAGATCGGGAATCGGGAATCAGGAGTCAGCAATCTTTTATTGTCATTACAGCAATTGAAATGAGTAATGAAACTAAGGTGCTGCTTACATAAGATGTGTGTAACAATCAAGTCACCCTGGCAGGGTCACTGACGTCAAGGAACAGACTGGTTGACTACCATAAACTAAGTGGTGACAGTTTGGAGGGACAGCAGACAGCACACAAAGATGGCAACTGGGGCAGGATGGGCCAGCAACCCAACCTGCATCTTCTGTGAAGAAGAACCATCACTCAGCTAAGAAAACTCACCGTGAAACATACTCCCAGGTGTTAGAACTGGGGGAATGAGACAAACAGGCAACGGCAACAAATGCTGAATATGTATGTGGCACAATCTCATGGGATCTGATGTTCCACCAGACCAAGACGGGATGTTTGGTGAATGTGCAGCCAGTGCAGCACTCAAGAACATCCTCAGAGAGTTGCAAAGGGTACTGGGCTGGGAAGAAGCCCACAGCTCCAAGAACCCACGTGCTCCGGAAGAATTTGGTGAGACTCAGGAGGAGCCAGACCAGGAGTCACTCCACAGCACCCAGACCCTCCATGCTCTGCAAGCTCAAGCTCCAGGAGCCAGTGGTGGTAAAAGTGGCAGCCAGCCTGCAAAGGGAGTGTGTAGCAGCAACTTGATGATGATCTACATGATATTCTGGAAGCTACCATAAAAGGAGAGCCAGACAGGACACTCCAAACAAAGGCAGCTATGGGTATCTGCATCACCTCTGTGAGGTTTGGTTCAGTAAAGAGGTAGGTAGATACTTTATTAATCCCGAGGGAGATTCAAAAAAGGCACTGTTGAGATTCGAACCCAGGATCTCCTGTTTACTAGACAGGCGCTTTAACCATCTAAGCCACAGCGCCATCTTCTGACTTACGAGGCACTCTTTACTGAATTGCAGGGCAGAACAGATCGCACAGCTACGACAGGAGCTCAGAGACATGAAGGGGTAGTTTAAGGGTGCAACTTTAACACTAAAGTTTCCAGTTTAAAGGAAATCAAAACAGTGGTCAGGGCCGCCAGAGATAACTCAGTACCTGGACCCAATGGTGTACCTTACCTGCTGTGCAAGAGGTCCCCTGAACTTCTGCACCGTTTGTGGAGGATCCTAAGGGCGATCTGGAGGAGGGGGAGGATCGCCCACAATGGAAATCAGTGGAAGTGGTGTGTGTTACATAGGAAGCAAAGTCAACCTCCATCGATCAGTTAATGACCATCTCATTACTTAATGTCAAAGATATTTTAGTATCCCTCCCCTATTGGCTGTCAGACTACCCCATGAGGAACCAGTACATAGAACCCTCTGTGCAAAAGCAGGTATCCAAGGGGTGCCTCGAACAGTGGTGTGGTGACAAAACTGATCAGAGAGGCTCCAGAGGGACAAGGAGACCTGGATGTACTATGGATGGACCAAGCCAAAGTGTATGACTCAATACCCCACAAGCTAGTGGAGGTGGCACTGGAGAGGAACCTCCTCCGTGTAACATCAAAGTCTTCATCTTGGATTATTACAACAGCTTTAATCTTAGGTTCACCTCTGGCAGAGTTACATCTGAGAGGCACCGAATGGAGAAAAGGACGCATCACAGGATGCATTATCTCAGCGATATTCTTTGCCCCCTGGCCATAAACATGCTGGTCAAGTTTGCAGAACCAGAGTGCAGAGGCCTCCAAACCAAATCTGGAATCTACCAGCTAGTCCCAGGATGCAGATGGAACTTCCAGGGTTTGGAGAGGCTAACCAAGTGGGCTCAGATGTGCATCAAGCCAGAAAAATCCAGGTCTCTAGTCCTGAAGGTAGGGAATGGCTCTAATTCTCTCTCTGAGGTATCCAGATTCCATCAGTCACAGAGAAACTCGTATGGGGCCTTGGAAAACCGTTTGACTGCTCCCTAAAAGATACTGCCTCCATCAGGGCAACCGATGAAAAGTTAAAGTTTATTAAAGGCCTAACTATGGCAACCTGTCAAGGATGCTCCAGCTACTGCTGATTTGAATTTCCAATCTCAACAGTAGATGGGTTTGAGAGGAGGGTCAACTGCCACCTTCAACGCTGGTTGGGTTTACATAGAAACCTTAGCAGCATCGCCCTCTACCTCAACAATCAATGTCCCAATCAACAGCCTTACTGAGGAGTTCATGGTTGCCTGAGCGAAAGAAAATCTCCAGTGCAGGGAATCAAGGGACTCAAAAGAATGTCAAGCTTGCATTGGGGTAAGGACAGCATGCAGTGGGTGGGATAAAGGCAACAAGGCACTTGCATTAGATGGGAAGAAGCCATGGACGGCAATATCTCATGGCCCAAGCTGTGGAGTGCTGGAATGTTGAACCCCTCTGCATTAAATTACTCAGTGAGTCTGTCTATGATGTCTTGCCAAGACTGGCAAAACTCTTCTGTTCGGGCAAGGTTGAAAACCCAACTTGGTCTTTGTGCCAAGAAGAAAGGGAAGAGGTTGCTGAGTCCATTAACGCGGCCATTTACCAGAGCAAGGGCTTTCAACCATGAAGGCGCAACATCTCATTCACACGAGCCAGAGAACAACCACTTCCCCGAAATCCCAAAAAAGCCTCCTGGGAACAGCGAAGAACTGGCAGCTAATGGAGCTAAGAGTCAAGATTCTGGAAACCAGCCTTAGACCAGACATCATCCTGCTCTCAGGAAAATCGAAGAGGTCGTTATGTTGGAGCCAATAGAGCCATGGGAGGAGAGAATGGAGGAAGCAAGTGAGAGGAAGAGGGGGAAATATGCGGAGCTGGTAGAGGAGTGCAGCAAATGGGGCAGGCCTGCACTATGTGCAGAAAAGTCAGCCCTATGGCCTCCTTGGCATGTATATTTTGGAAGATATTGGTCAAATTTGAACTGTGAAATTTGGTCTGGATCTGATGTCAGCGCCACTGCTGGCGATATCGATACCAAGTGGCGGGTCAATCATTTCACACCCACGCCTCCAGTGATGTCCTACTTAGTCCAACTTCAATAAATACAGTACCTTTCATAATACCATCCTTTCTGACATCACGTGACCACGGCTGGAGGAATAGCATACAAAAATACACTTGTGCACTTTTTGTTTTTTCAGTGTATTTGTCATTTCAGTTTGTTCATGTATCATTTATTTGATATGAACAAAATAAATCATAAGTATTTGTTAAAGGTGAAAAAGTAAATGAAATGTTTACTCTTGCTACGGCTGTCCGAAATAGCATTAATTAGGTCATTTTGTATTTCACCACATGCCCCTGTAAACACCCTGTTGGTGGACAGGTGGTAATGTGTCATGCTCAGCTAGAAAAGAAAGAAGTTCCATGTAGTTGCCTCTGTGGACGGATTGCTTTCATTGTGTCCCCTAAATGAAAGATCTCGCTAACCCAAGAACAAGACATCTTTTCAGTATCTCCTTATTTTTCTGAACCATTTCATTGTGCAGGTTTCTTTCCCTGCAAACTTGTTTGTTGAACTGCCTATCTACTAGGGTATCCCCAAATGTTTCTAAAAGCACAGTCGCTTGCTAGGATCCAGTCATGCTTTGGTGTCACGTTGCTGCCTTTTCTAAACAATATAAGTTCACAAATCCAAAGAGAAATTTATTGCACCCACTGGAAGCCACAAGACAGGGGTACCGCGTTTCAGCGCGGCTTGGCTGATTTACGTAGAACTGCAAAGTGTCACGAGTGAGTATCCGATCACAGGATGCGTACATGTCTCATTCAAGTTTAACGTGAGGCCAGGTAGATGTCATACTTTCAACAACTTGTGGTCTGATTGGCCGCGGGCATTCTGCCTGGGCAATCAGAAGGCCTCGGGCAGATTTCATATAGCCTGGCCACACAAGCTAGCCGAATTCTGATTGGATAAAAACTCACCAAAGACAACAACACTGGAAGGAGCCTAAGATGACATGAGGAGAATATGAAGAATACTTGCACATACTTGGGGAAAGTCAATTAAAAATCTCATTAACTTTTATCTAATTGTGATCATGATTTATGTTAGGCCAGGAAAGAAGGCCTTGATGGCCCACCACTATCACTACCGATACTGCAACAGAAACTGAATACTAAACCGGATGCATCCTGAAATTGCTTAACTTGTGCAGATCTTCATTACCTTTTTGTGTGTTTGTGGTTTTATTGATAAGCATTTGAAATGTCAGAGATTTTTTTTTTACCAACGTTTCTGGGTAAATAGAAAATATTCAATCATAATGCTGGTTTACGACAAAACAAAAATTGAAAGTTGTCTTTTTGCTTTAGTTGTTTTTACTATTGAATTAGGACCATTTTGCAGTGCTGAATCCAAAAATGATATCCATTCCTCTCAATCAGGTCAGGTTTTTATGCTAATTTGATTCATCTTCTGACAAAATTTATTACATTTTTGTTAACGTTTGTCATCCAAAAAAGGTTTTACGCGAAAAACAATTTTCTAACAACACAACAATTTTTTTCTAACAACACGTATTATAAAATGAAGGAATCTTTGTCAGTTCTCCAAAAATAGGTACTGGACTCATCATAGAGAGCAACAGGTCAAGGTGCTGTTTCAAGATCAGGATACTTGAAGCTGTTTTGTGTTCCCATCCCAGTCACATCAATACTGCAGAAGTAGTGGTCGGTGACATGGTTTGTTGGATTCAGCACATCAAAATTATTCCACATCAGTTGAAAAAACTTAAAAAATAAATTTGGTTTTGATTAGTGTTATGTGTCTTTGATTTGAAATAATAAAATGGTGAGTGGGATGATGATGCAGTTCTGTGGGGGTGGCTGTTGACTTCATGGGCGCAGAGGTAGTTGCTGCCAACTGGTATGTGATAGGTCCTGAAAAATGGTAAGATGACTTTATAGCATAGATTTACATGCATCTAAGCTGTGTGGGGAAAAAAAAGGTTTTATTCCTGTGGGTGCCAAAAAAAATCAAATGCAAACCATTTTTCTTTTGAAACAGCAGGCAACAAGCGTGAAAGGGAGAAATTTTTAGACACATTTGCCTCCTGTTCACTTTGGGATTCTGCCAATTCACTCACTGAAAAGTTTGCTGTGACCTTTTTACCTGATAAAATGGTAATTTGTTTATGCTTGGCCAGCAAGACGGGCCTTTTTAGCGAGTGATGTGGAAGAGAGCGAGCCATGGCCCGTTGAAATCACATGACCAGGGCCAGTGTGCCTGTCAGGTTTACAGGCATATCCATGTAACCTGATTTGGCACATGTTCACGCAAAAGAAGTTGTACTTGTTAACGATAACATTAGCAGTGTCAGGCCATGAATTTCACACCCAGTGATATCCTACTCAGTCCGACTTCATTTAATACCTCTCATAATATCATAATTTATGACGCCACGTGACCACGGCCAGAGAAATAGTATACAGAAACACACTTACACACCTTCTTTTTTTCCAACTCAATTCAACTAAATTCTATCTGTATAGTGCCAAGTGGTATGGCATATTAGTGATTTTAGTTTGTTATCACTGATCTCATGTGAATGAAATAAATTATATCAATATACTAAACTTTGAATAAGCTATCAAAATGTTTGCACTCACTAAAACGGCTGTCATCCAAAATACTACTTAAACACAAAATCCATTGTTCTTTTCGTTCCTCTGCTGAATATCACATATATGTCAGATGGCCTTCATTCTGCCTTTTGCACAGTGTATTGCAAAAGGTCTAGAAAGTCTTTTGAACCCCGGTAAGTACACCAAATAAGTACATATGTACAATATGGGCAGAGTGGGATGAGCAAAAAAAAAAAAAAAAACCCACCAAAAAACTAAACAAAATGCAACAAAGACATTAACATCATAGCTTTTTCCCGTTCCCCACAGAGTCCTTTTCTTTCACGTGTGTTGTCAGAGCTTTACTTCAATTCGAGCAACTGATCACGATCACATTTGCACCTGCTACTGTCAATTTCTCACTCAAAAGTAGTCAATAATGAAGATTACATTTCGCGTTTTTTCAATCAGAGGTGAAGTTTGCTCGTTGCACCATTTTGTTTGGGTTCATTTCACTTTGGTGATGTGTCACAGATTTTGCCGAGTTTACATAACATGAAGGACTAATTCCCTTGGTGCCAGCGTCATCTTGTTGAGAAGGCAAATGTGGGTGTTATGAGAATTGCTGTTTGGAACAGAGTGGGCTTGGATGCCGAACAGTGTGGACCCTCTCACTCACAAAACAGGGACTTAGAAATCAGAGACTTTGTGATGGAGGTGGAAAATACTGACTACACAAAGGTTTAGCACATAGAATGAATGTGCATGCAGCAGGGATAAACTTGAAAACACAAGGTGGATCTCTCTGATGCATACTGTGCAAAGTACGCACTCACCACACACACACACACACACACACACACACACACACACACACACACACACACACACACACACACACAGACACAAGCGCAAGAAGCTTACACGTCTTACACAAGTACACTTGAATATTTTCAGTGGAATTTTGGTAGCCAGTGAAATCATAAATTTAGATGACATTGAAAAAAAAGAATGTGGAATGTGCCAATCATGCTGCTGTTGGGTCCTTGGTATGTACTACAAAGTACCA
>OMPJ01028255.1:0-14522 GCA_900312935.1 Carapus acus
CATGGGCGCCGGCGTTGGGTTCAAAACCAAAGTAATGCGTAGACAGGTGTTATATAGCCGCGCCTATCGGCGTATCGGAAATGACGTCTCCACCACCAAATGCGCGTCGAAATCTTTTGTTGTTAAACATGGGTATTATTGTGGGGTTTTGGGGGCCCTGCTCAAAGTACCATTCAGAGATGAATTGTTTGATTTATATGTATTTTTTTTTGAAGAGTTATTCCTTTCAGAAGAAAGAGTGCATCATAGGAACGAACTGATTTATGTGGGGAAATCAGGATAATTGAGCCTGAGGGGAGGGGCTTAAGGTATTTAAGGAGGCCTGTCAGAGCAAGAAAGCCCATTCGGATTGCAGTGCTGGCAATAGCAAGCAGGCTCTAAGAAGGCAGGTCATTTTTGTGAAGGAACAAACAAATTGATTTTTGGGATGTTGGTCCCCAACCTTGTATATATTTGTAAATAATTTTTCACCTGTAATGATATGCACCTGAGCACAATAAATCACCCAAAAAGGAGCTGCCTCAGCCTGCGTCGTTGGATGCCGGAGAACCCCGTCACACAGTGACCCTGCGTTTTTGGATCATAGAGCTCGGGTTGGATGATAAGGCACAATCAACTCTTTAAGGTATGATGGTGCCTGATTATTGAGCACCTTGTAGATGTGGGGAAGAATTTATAATTTCTGCTGATGAGGACTCTAGGACAGATTACCAAATTTACAATAAAACAGGAATACCTGTGGAAACCTGTATTGTACAACCCCGGGGTGTTCGTGGGTCGATAGGTACAAGGCCGCAGGGAAAGTATACAGAACTTAAACTATTTCTGTCTTATTTACCATCTGATTCTGAACGATGTTTTATTTATTTATTGTGACTGGATCCTCTCTGTTACATCTGTCCACGGCTCGCTGTTGACGCATGTTAAGGTGTTTACCCCGGTCACATATTACCTCATATCCGCCTCTGGTCCCAAACCTGGTACGGAACCAGCTAGCTGCTGTCTTGCCAACCTAGCACGCTCATCGGTAACAAGCCGCCCGAGTAAATACACACACACATTGAAATAGCGATGGAGGTTTTCTTTAGCTTGCGAGCCGGCACTTTGTTTCCCGCTGAACTCTTCACAACTGCACAGGCAATAACAGGGATCCTTTTCCATGAGAACATACACATTGGATGGCTAGTTCTGCCGTGCTGCAATACTAATTCTGCAACGGGCCAACTGTGGCCTGCAGTCTCATTTTCAGTGGGCCGTGAGCGACTGTTTCAATATTAGTCGAGTGCACACTGAGAGAAAAGAACTAACCTGTTAACTTGTTGGTTCTCCAGTCAACCGACAATTGTTGATAATTCAGAATTCCTAACCTGATCAATTACAAGAATATATGTCACAATGACAGAGCAAAGACCAAACTAATTTTTATATCTATGCAAATGTGATATTTGTAATTTGAATTGGTAATATATTGTCAATAATAAATATTTCTTTAGGAGGCGTTTTGCATTCAATCACTTCTATCAACCCTAGATAATTGCCAGTTACACCTATCCCTTTGTGGGCAACCGCAATGATGATGTGGCCATCGGTGAAAATGAGTCTGACACTCCTGGCACAGAGTGACAGGGTGATACCGAAAAGCACTGAAACCTGCCCATCTACTTGTGGACAGTGAACTCGGCTGTTCTTTTGAGCTTTCAGCAGAAAAGATAAGGCTGAACACCCTCGTCTGCTAAGAGGATATACCTTTTTAAGCTCTGTAAGCAAACAAACATACAGTACATGGAAACTTGAACTTGGTATCAGATGTTACAAAACTGTAGACTAGACTAGACTACAATAGTCTTAATTTGTCATTACAACGGATGTAAATGAGGACCATTTAGTCTGTGCTAAAATACAGAGGAATGTAGATAGCTAAACTAATAAAAATGTAATATGGAGAATACTGCAATGAATGAACACTTGAACCTTTGGTAAAACAAGTTGAAAAAACATTCACACAGACATTCACATATTTTGTCGTTGTAAGTCTTCAGTGAAAATAACTGCATCTTATGTGATTGTTGCAGTGGGTAAGGCGACAGCTGTTGGGTTAAAACTGTAGTCACAATATTATATGCCAGATACATTCTCTTTTGTAGTTCTCTTTAAAAAAGATGCGCATTGAAGATCAGGTACTAGGGGCTGCTGATGTGTGGTCTGCATCTGCTTCTAAATACAGTGACAGTTGTACAAAAGACCTCTGACATGTGCACAACTCGCTGCCCACTTGCTGACACAGCACTGCCAGCTGCTTCCGAATGCTTTCTCTGCAGATTTTTACTCTTTGAGAAGTGGACCACTGAAAAAGTAAAACATTTTAGATTTAGACTTCTAGAATATCCATAATCACAACATCTGTCGCAGGTAAAAATATATTACGCGTTACATTATTGTGACAGTCTTCAGACTCATTCAACTTGCAAAACAGACAATGATGACTGTGACAGAGGAACAATTTCAATGAGCCTTTAATGAAATAATAATTAAAAATTCTAGCACAAAGTATGACTCATCGATGGCAGTCTTGAGGCATGTACTTAATCCAGTGTTCCTATTAACTTCGCTAAGAACATGATTGAGCATTACCTTATATTCTTTGCAATCACTAAGTTGCTTACTATGTGTACTTATTAATTTGTGATTTTAAGTTTGACCTTTCAGTCAACCCAGCTATGCCTAAGTGGCCAGTTTCCAATACAATTTGTTGTTGGGGAAAGCTCCAAGTAATGGTTTAATATTCCAAGTAATTACTTTTACAAGTAATTACATCTTTTTTTTTTTTAAGTTGTCATAGTGTGCTCATTGTTCTTTGTTGTATTCTTTGGGGTTCCCACGAATGATGTTCATAGCTATCATATACCACTTCAGGGGAATGCCAGCTGGTTGGACCAGTAGATCTTGAATGATAGCCTTTTGATTCAGCTTCAAAATTCTGATCCTAAAAATGCAATCAACTACTCAGATTTTATAAAATTTTAACAATGAATTGCACATTCATGCCATTATTGTTAGTGACATTGCATTCTGGGTAATCATGTTTGGTAGGTCTTGGCCGCATCTGTTGTTTTCATTGCACAGATGAGGACTTAATTAAAGGGTTCTGTGATTGGCTCAGAAGCTTTGTTTCAGGCTTAATCAATTGGAACTTGAGCACACTTACAAAGAATGAAGAAATCACTCCAAATGGGGAGAGTGGCAGTAGAGCCAGAGCTTGTAATCCTGTTGTTAGCCAAAGACAATCGGGGAAAAGGGCATTAATTGCAAAAAGCTACGACTTCGAAACCATTTTTTTACTGGAGTTACTGGATTACAAAAGATTTTAATTCATGGATGAAAGGAGGAAATCACAACATGCCTATGTTTACAGTATGCATTTTTATGAAACTAAGATTTCAAATCTGCTATCGTGTCAGCTTACCAGAACATGTTGAGCATGGTCACTTTCCACTCGTCGCGTGCCATAATGGCATGTTACTTAGATGTTACCCATTCCAAAATACCTTTTTGATAAAAAATTGTAACAGGATGGGCTGATGTATTACTTTCAAATGTCAAATTGCCTTTTTGTTAAGCGGTGCTAAATAACCTGAACCTGAAGCTATCAATACGTTGAAACAGAAGCTCTCATCATTTATTCACAGACACTGACTCAAAGAGCAAGTGCAGAAGAGAAACTGGCAGAGACTAGCGGCAGTTTGCTCTGCTACCCACGGCAACAGGCATCTTAGCCTGGAGAGCAAAGACTCACTTCCTTCTCTGTAAACTGCACATTTAAAAATAAATTGTGACACTTAGTGAGGAGGCTTAAGTTACTCACTGATCTGAATAGACATTTTTATTTTGTCATCATCATTGCATGAGACGGAAAAAAAAACAAAAAACAAAGTCTATAGAGTGCATGGGTAGGAAATTTGTGTTGCCATGTCTGTGGGTCTTTCGTATAAGGGATAGTTCAAGAACATAAAAGAGGAGAGTCACAATCTATGAGGAATTTACAGGCATCTGTTTGGGGATTTAGAGCTTTTGTAAACACTTAATGTGGTCCAAAAGTCGGTCATTGAACTTCAAATCACATAGTCAGCAAGTTTGTAATCCCACTGCCAAAGCGCACACTCAGCAGACCTGCCATACTCTTAATGTTGGGGGTACATAAGACCCACATTCCATTCAAGGCAGTAGAAACCATAAAATACACAACTGGAATGGAAGCTCTGGGAAAATAAACAATAAAAAGACAGACCCTGACATGGAAATGGCTGTCCACAGATATCACAGTGTGTGTGTGCACAAATCCAGAATCAATGCAAAAATGAAATTACACACAAGAAATACTTCTAAACACAATGCTTGGATCTCCACAGAAATTATCTAGATTCAGAGATTGAAGTTTTTTTCAGAGGTCCAAGATAGCCCATGACACACATACATACATACAGAGGCAGTTTGAAATCAGCATCACTGAATCAAAATGTCTCTTGTCTCTTGAATTTGGGAATACTGAATGAGAAATCACAAAAAGAGGGTGAGAAAGCCCTTTAAAATCTGCTGTTAAGACTTTGAATTAAAAAAAAAAACAAGAAATCAAACAGGATGCCTTTATAAGCTCAAATGTTAAGGTGTAATTACATAGAACTGATTACACGTTGTGAATGAAGCACAAACTAAATGAACAAAGCTAGTCAAACCAACTGTCTTTGTATTCAATGAAACCTGTTATAATGAATGATTCAACCACTGAAAATATAGTCGCCTCTCTTTTGCTATGCTACTTGTGTCTGACAGCAGGTTTTTTTTTAAACTGAGTTTTCATTCTGTATTTTGTACTCATGACCTGCTTCAGCATCTGACCTGGTGATGGAGAAAAATTAAGATTTGTAATTTGAGGTAAGCCAGGTGAGGCCTTCATAGAGTCCATCCCCCGTTGTTGCGCATGAAGGCTGAACGTACCAATTCCTATCCCTGATCCGGGTTAGGCCTAACTTCTCCTGGATTTCATGTGGCTTCATCGCATCTGGGAGGTCTTGTTTGTTGGCAAAGATTAAGATGATGGCGTCCCTCATTTCCCGGTCATTGATGATTCGATGGAGCTCCTGTCTTGCTTCATCAATCCTGTCCCTGTCCGCACAGTCCACCACAAAAATGAGGCCTTGGGTGCCAGTGTAGTAATGTCTCCAAAGTGGCCTGATCTTGTCTTGTCCTCCAACGTCCCACACGTTGAACTTGACATTCTTATAGGTGACAGTCTCCACGTTGAAACCAACAGTAGGGATCGTGGTGACAGACTGTCCCAGCTTCAGCTTGTACAAGATGGTTGTTTTGCCAGCAGCATCAAGTCCAAGCATTAGTATCCTCATCTCCTTGTTGCCAAAGATCTTCGAGATCACTTTCCCCATTTTGTTTGCTGTGCATAAATACTTCTTCGGCAGAGTTTCTAGGAAGTCGAGTAAAAAAAGACTTATTTTCTGTACAAACTGACAGTCTTGAAATGAATCCAAATGTTATCAGAGAAGGGTTACAATTTGTGAGACAACTTTCAAGTTAAGCAAATGGTATTCCAAGACAAAAAAAAAGTTAGTCCGATCACAACCGTTCACACAATTAAATGTCCTGAGGTGATGAGAGGTGTTGAAAAGAGCACGTGCACTTCTTGATGCGTACTGCTGACAGAATTTGATGGGGATTATTTGTCATGATCCAATGTGCTCCACTCTTGAAACTAAGAAAATGCTAAACTACCGCATATGGACAAACATCATCCACAATCCCTGAGCGCAGTTTTGAGGTTTCCCTCCCAAATTCGTTGGGGCTGGCCTGGGTACCAAACGCCCTCGGAGAGAGAAGGCCCGTTCCACTTCCTCCTTGGCTGCCGGCTGTTGCACACTTGCCCTCCGCCAAATTCGACCGCCACGCTGGAAAGCACCGCGGGTCGCTAACAACACCGTTATCAAACCAGTAGTCTGGTAGATTTTTTGAGTGGAGACGTGAGAGGGACAATAAACCGAAATGGTCACTGATTCTGCCGACTTTTTCTTCTCTTCTCCCTGTCACACAGAGCGGTTCGGAAAAGGGAGGGGTGTTAGTGTAGAGGACAAGTTTACAGCGGAAAAACGACGTCCGGAGACGATTAAGCTTCGAACTAAGACTCAAAACACACTAAACCGGAGAATTACCTCAGCCTTCGGCATTCACCACGTTGGACCTGAGTAGTTCTCCATGTTCTTGGCGTTTCTCTTCTCTCACGGTCTTTCTCTCCAGCCGTTCAGTCACAGCGGTGCCGTGTTACCGGAAAAGGTGCGGAGCCACATCAGCCGCCACTTCCTCTGCTGCTCACACACACTGCTGACGCCTTCACGGAATCTCTGGAGTATCCGCCTTCTCCTTAGTCCCTCGGCCGAATGCAACCGAGAACCCTGCTCTAGTGTGGACCATGGTGCACGCAGAAAGCACTCAGCAGCCTTGTAGAGTGCGACGCTTGAAAGGGTTTCCACAAAGTTTTTTTCCTCTCTTTTACAAGGGAGATGATTCAGCACACAACTAATACATGACAGACATGGCAGAGTAATCTTGCTATGAAAGCTATGAAAAGAGAATGTACGTCATAGATTTAATTTCTATTTTTCAGCAGTAGGCATTTAGCAGCAATGAGCTACATATTGTACTTTCAACGCACGACTAGTTCTTTGCAATGAAATTAGACGTATGTAATTGTTCAAACATCGGTGCGTCTCGAGGAATATACCGATGTGCGCTAGCGTCGTGATGTTTTTTTCCAATTGGAAATAGTTTATAATAAAAAGCCATCACCATTTTTTGCTGATGCTGTTCAGAGAAAATATTTTTGCTTTTTTGCTCATGGTGTTGACATTTCCGATTGCACTTAAAGACTCTGCGCCATTTGGCTCGCGCGCTCAACAACCAAGACTCATCGGGCCATTAACGACACCAGCGCCATTTGACCTGTGACTGTGTACTTTACTCCTGTTTCAGATGCAACTACCACATTGACGACGAAATGAACGAAGAATCATGGAGTTTCAGCACAAAACCCAACAAATAAAATTGGATGAAAAGTAATTCTCATAGTAATTAATCCTTTATATGAGGGGTCGTACAATTTTCATATATGAGATTGACCTAATTGCAAGGACGTTACACGCGATTTGGCACTCAGAGCGAAATCAATTGCCAATTGATAATGTTTTTCATGAATCGGGCAACGAACATGCAGGACGTCTAAAAATGAAAATCGTTGTGATGACGTCACTTTGCGCATGTGCAGATGCTGCCCAGTGGCCTCTTCCTTTTCCTCCTCGATAATGCCAGGCCATTCGTGCCTACGGATTCTGGGCTAAAGAAAGTGACTTACAACCACGCAAGTCCACATCATCGATCAAACCTTCATGGAAGACGCTGGTAAGACCCAAATTTACTTATACTGTCGTTTAAAATGCTCTATATCTAGAGAGATGTGGCTATTTCATAACTAGCGCACCAATAACGGCGACACTGAACGTTACCCGCGCTGCCAGCGGTGAAGTTGCTACCGATGTCGTCTATTTCCTGGGAAGGGACGCCATTTCATCGCATGTGGCTGTCTGTCGATTTCATTTCAAAGGAGTTATGGCTGAAATTAACAGAGGCCTTGAAATAACCAGATTCCACAGTCAGTCTTGCTGGCCCGACCATAATCGTGCGTGAACCTCGAGTTGAAACAATGTTTCATTGGATAGGCCGCGCCGAGGCCCATATCCGAATTTGAAGTTTTCAAATTGCCGTTCTCTTTGCAACTCATTTTCAATGTCTGTATTTGTACAACATTGGAGAAGAATCGTAGTTTGGTTATAAGATGAAGATTAGTTTTGTCGATCGTTCTTTTACCGTTCAACAAGCTGCCGACATATTGCTATGCTGACGCATGGTTTAATGTAACGACGATCACGTGGCACGCAATGTTAAGCGCAAGGAAACGACTGCCTTTTTCAGAATGTAGTTTTCACTCGATCGAAGGTGTGTTCGGACGAACAAATGGCTTCGTCTTCGCGGTCTTTTCAGTGGCTAATTCTTCGATGGCCTCCCGCATTTGCTAAGATGTCCACATGGCCATGTTTCAAACAAGTTAAGTTCAAACCGCTTTATTTGAAGGCACAATGCTGCAGCGCCTACACTTAAGTTGCGTAAAAGTGTTTAAGGTTCTGTAGAAGAATAATTTTAACAGAAGTGACCACTAACCCAATGTTGAATTCTTAATTGTAGGTCTACATATTCCCGAGGAGCCCATAAAGGGCATGATCAATTCCAACTTGCCACCAATGGAGGGTGATGGCCACTTAACTCACCCTCCTGCTGTGGGCCACAATGCAGACTGGTCTGTAGACCAAGTTCCCTCTGAGACAGTAGGCAACACCATGCCCACTGACCTGCATCATTCTCAGGATGTTCCACAAGAAGGTCAGGTTCAAAACAATGAGTTGAAAGCCACAGAGCTGGCTTCTGTTGAGAAGGCAGTGGAGCAGTACCAGATCGTCAGTGGTCAGGTCCCGACAGAGGAGCCTCCACCAGTGCCCCCACAGGAAACGGAGGCAGCAGAGCCTCCAGAGGGGGGGAGCCAGGATATGGCAATAGAAGCTGCTGAACCAGAAAGCGCTCAAGGTATGTGAAGCACATTAAATACTGTAACACAAAGATGTACTGTGTTGAACATGCAACAAAGAAAGATGTTGATAATTTCCCTCTTAAGAAAATTTTAGACAGGATTCTTTAGCAATACGTTTCTAGTAATGGTATGTCGTCTGTAGTTGATACTGACACACCAAATGTGGCAGAAGATGGAATGGAGTTGGAAGAGCCTTCCAAAGAGCCTGAAGAGCCCCCACTTCCACCTGAACCAGAGCTCCCGACTGAGTTTGAGAGACTCTTTAAAGGTTGTGAGGAGAATCCAGAAGACTTCAATGGTTGGGTCTATCTTCTTCAGTATGTGGAGCAAGAGGTAGGATGGTCCCATATTTATTAAGGATGGGCATCTAAACACTCTTGAGGGAAGTGATCTGACATTGGACATGTTTTTGAAACAAGATTTATCTTTTTTTCACCCAGAATGCCCTCGCTGCTGTAAGAAAGGGTTTTGATGTCTTCTTCCTACGCTATCCCTATTGCTATGGCTACTGGAAGAAATATGCAGATATTGAGAAAAAGCATGGCAACTTGCAGATGGCAGAAGAGGTTGGTATTTTTCAAAAGGAAGAACCATTTCTTTAACATATTGAATATATTTACGTGCTGAAATTCACACAAAGATGAAATTAACAAACGGCATTTAGCCCTTAGATGATCACACATTTTGCACATTAACCCTGCAGATTTGTGCAGTCTTTGCCAATGGCACATGTAGTCATTTTGCATGACGTGCGTAAAATGGTTTTGTACCTCAAAAGTTGGAAATTTATTTAAATCAGGGTGTGGGAAAGTGGTTGAAGAAACAGCAATACTCCATCACAAACATCTTAATGTCATCTTTTCGGAAAGTACGGGTCTGGTATTTTGATCCAATGTGACTACTCGGCTCATATTGAATCGGGCAAGTGAATTTGTGGCATTTGTGATGAAGAGGTGAGGTGCAAAAACAATGTGCCGTGAAATTTACCAACAACACACTCCGTCAATTCCTAGGTCCTCCGGATAAGTGTCTGTCCAAGTTGTCACGTCTATACTGTCTATTTCAGTTGTAGATTACTACAGAAGGGAAAAAAAACTTTGGTGGCAACACCAATGAATCTTGTACTTTGTCCATCATTAACACTGAGCGTAAGCCCATTGACCTGTTCACGTCGGCATCGGGTTTTGGCCAGCGCTATACATTTTAAAATTACCTGAGTGAACAAACCTCTTCATCAATCTACCCCTTGTTGGCTTTGTACTTTTTCTCCAAAATAATCAAAACCCAAACAAATGATAATTTAACTGATTTGTCGCCACACTTGCCCTCCCAAAGTTGGTTAATGGAGTGCTTGCCCCTTAAAGTTCCAGGCACTGTGGTCACACCTCCATCCCAAATTTTATTTTTCCCTTTTGTTAGATCAAGTGTAGGATTTTCAAGGCTTTTTAAAACTCCTGTTGAAAAGCCTCTAAAATCAAAACTGGAAGAGGCATCTTGATAATTGCACCAGTCTATTTTCAGTATACCCTCTGACGAGAGATGTACTTGGTTTGTTCCATCACTTGTCAGAATATGAGAGCCAGGTACATAGCTTGGTTTGAGGAATCCTCCTAGACTCTAACCAAAGGGTTTATTTCAATTGGTCCCAAGGTTTACAGACGAGGCTTGCAAGCCATTCCACTCAGCGTTGACCTGTGGCTCCACTATTTGACCTTCATCAAGGAAAATTCAGACACCACTGATCCAGAGACTGAGGGTAGAATCCGAGCGTAAGTTACTGTCTCCTTATTCTTCATTCAATTTCTAAAGTTCAGAACTGGCAGATATTTTCGTCAATTTTAATCTCAAGCCACAAAGTTTTACAGTTGATGAACCCCTTACTGCTGCGAGGCCAATGTTTACTGACAGCAAAACACTTTCTCTTCGGGGTAATACAGTATATTAATTGTCAGTCAAGTTTGTCCGGGATGAAGTTCAGACATTCAATAGAGTGGATCAGTTGCACTGGTAACTTATCATGCAGAAGTAGTTTATTCTCCACTCTCGTCCTTGCTCACGAGTGACCATCAATAATTGACTACTTTCGACTATTCCTGTTAGAAACCTGTTAAAGAAAACACTGCTAATTAGTGTAAGATAAAGGGGAGTCGGGCAGGTGTGAACAATTAGGCATAGTTGCAGAGAAGCAATGTTTTGCATGAGGGGCATCGTTTTTTTGTGTTCTTTAGGATCACTGATGTTTGTGGCTTTAATTTTCTTCCCACAGTGCCTATGAACACGCGGTTCTCGCTGCAGGCACAGACTTTCGCTCTGACCGCCTCTGGGAATCCTACATCGGTTGGGAAGTGGAGCAGCAGAAGTTGGCAAATGTCACGACTGTCTATGATCGCATTTTGGGCATTCCAACCCAGCTGTATTCACAGCATTTCCAAAGGTGAGATGGATGTGGAACTGACTTTTGACAAGCCTGGATCTTGTTTATATCTGATGGAACCGCAATGGAGGAGGAATTGTGGAAACTTCATCCAATATCACAGCTCTAACTTCAATGTGGATAATTATATTTAACAAGTAGAAGCATACCTTTTTGCTATTTGCACATTAGCTTCAACAATCAGTCTAAACAGGATACCCATCTGAAGGTAGCAAAGAGTAAATGAGCGAATCAGAGCCAAGGTGAAACAATTTGGAGATGGTGTCAGGGAGGCATGATTTAGATGGTATGGCATCTATGGCATATGTATGGAATGGGTAGATATATTGGACAGAGAATGCTCAATGAAGCTGCCAGTAAGGAAGAAAACCGCCGGGGCTGACAGTAATCCATCGCTTTTCGTGGATGTTGCGCCTGTGATTGGTGAAAATCCGCAAGGTAAAAACGGAATTGGTTTAAGTGGATCATCAGGGTGCCAGCACTGTATTGTAATGTTCTATTATAGATCAAGGTTTTCATAAGCCTCCTTCCACTGTTAAAAACCTTTTCCATACCTTTAAAAACACCTTTGCTAGAGGTTTCACCTTCTAGGCTATTGCAAGCATCCTCCTCTGGGGCTTGAAGTCAATACCAGAGGGGTTGAAAGGTGCAGGACATTTGGGTGGCATCATAAAGCCGAAATAACGCTACTCAACAGAGAAATATGCTGCAGATGTGGCGCAGAGAATGAACTGAATTGGGGATGCAAAAAGCTACGTTGCCAGCACTGTACCGTGTTAGCAGTATGTTTTCAGGTTAGGTTAGAAAATGTTCAACAGTTATTATCCATTTCAATCAAAATAGAACTTTCAATTGGCTGCTGAAACTGCAACAGATTCATTTTGAACATTTATGAAAATTATCGATGTACTGAGACTGCTGTGGGTGAGCTGCGACAATGCAAGGGATTTCTGTATTCAGAGAGCGAGAGCTTTAGGGTATCAGTTGTAGACATTGGGGGTAGAGGGAGGCGGAGATCTGATGTGGTGGTTTAAAGTGACTATCTTCGTCAAGACTTGTGCATTATCTAAGATGCAGCACTTGAATAGCATGTTTTTTGTTTTCCACTTTGTGAAATCTAAAAATCGATCAATGAATAACCTTGAATATAATGATCGACAGATTCAAAGACCACGTGCAGAGCAACAACCCCAAGCACTTCTTGTCTGAAGAGGAATTTGTTCATCTGAGAAGGGAACTCTCCAAAGCCAATCTTGCCACAATGGTCACTGAGGGTGAGGAGAAGCCAGCTGTTGAGGAGGAACTGCCACCTGGGACTGAGGATCTTGCAGACCCTGCCAAGGTATTGTGTCCCAGTTCGGCTGTGTGAGCTGAATAACTGCATGAGTAAGCACAGCTACGTCATTGTTTTCAAGGAAATTTGTCTGGGTTTGGAAAAGGTGTGTTTTCCATCTCCAGCTAATGCAGTTCATACAAGAGGGATTCAAGTTAGTATACCATCAGGCTCTAGCCCAAGTCTGTCTCAGGGTCTCCTGATGATACCAGCCCCTGCAATGTTGTAGGCATGTATGTGACATGTCAACTTTCTTTGGTGTATCTTGTATTAGTGATTGTCAATCATTTTACCCTGTTATTAATGATGTTCTGTTTTATTTACTTTTTTTTAACACAGAGGGTGACAGAAATTGAGAATATGCGCCACAAAGTGATCGAGGCCCGGCAAGAAATTTTCAACCACAATGAACATGAAGTCAGCAAGCGTTGGGCCTTTGAAGAAGGGGTATGTGTTTTCCACTCTAGAACACGTAAGAAAGAGGTTAACCTCTAGATGTTGTCTGATCATGGGAATATGTATTTTTTGTTTGTTTTTCAGATTAAGCGACCATACTTCCATGTGAAAGCCTTGGAGAAGACCCAGCTGAACAACTGGAAGGAATACCTGGACTTTGAGATTGAGAATGGGACTCCAGAGCGCGTGTTTGTTCTTTTTGAAAGATGCCTCATCGCTTGTGCACTCTACGAGGAGTTTTGGATCAAGGTAATATAAACTTCAACCTGTCTCTCACTGTCATTACTTCCCTGCACTTCCCCCATCAACGATGATATCACATCGACACAGTGAATCGTCCTGCACTCTCTTTGCGTGTAACGTTGATATGTGACTGTATCTGTTGTATTAGGGGATGGCCAGCTTGCCAAACAAGATTTGACTGCAGCATTTGCCAACTACTACGTTGCATCTTCGTCTCCCACTACCTTACAGAAACTTATCTAATTGGTTCCATGAAGGTGCTGATGGGTTTACACAGAAAATTTCTAAGAACGATCTTGTCAATGAAGAAAATTCACTGTTTCCGTGAGCAGAAAAAATGTAGTTGTTTAAAATGTCTTGTCTTTTTTTCTGTCTTTCTCTTCTCTTGTCTGTTCTGTCCTCTCCCACATCTCTTCCAACTTCCTTTCTGTTTTTCACTCTAAAGTATGCAAAATATCTAGAGGGCTTCAGCATTGAGGGTGTGAGGCATGTCTACAAGAAGGCGTGTACGGTCCACCTGCCCAAGAAACCAACCATCCACCTGTTGTGGGCTGCGTTTGAAGAACAACAAGGTGAGAACTGTGCACAGAGAGAAACATGGCCAACTATTTCCAACAAACTTTTGAAAATGCACACATACAGTACAGACCAAAAGTTTGGACACACCCTCTCATTCAAAGAGTTTTCTTTATTTCCATGACCATGAAAATTGTAGATTCACACTAAAGGCATCCAAACTATGAATTAACACATATGAAATTATATACTTAACAAAAAAGTGTGAAACAACTGAAAATGTCTTATATTCTAGGTTCTTTAAAGTAGCCCTCTTTTGCTTTGATGACAGCTTTGCACACTCTTGGCATTCTCTCCATCAGTTTCATGAGGTAGCCACCTTGAATTGTATTCCAACAGTCTTGAAGGAGTTCCCAGAGGTGCCTAGCACTTGTTGGCCCTTTTCCCTTCACTCTGCGGTCCAGCACACCCCAAACCATCTCCATTGGGTTCAGGTCCAGTGACTGTGGAGGCCAGGTCATCTGGCGCAGCACTCCATCACTCTCCTTCTTAGTCAAATAGCCCTTACACAGCCTGGAGGTGTGTTTGAGGTCATTGTACTGTTGAAAAAATAAATGATCGTCCAGCTAAATGGAAACCAGATGGCATAGCATGCCGCTGCAAGATGCTGTGGTGGCCATGCTGGTTCAGTATGCCTTCAATTTTGAATAAATCCCCAACAGTGTCACCAGCAAAGCACCCCCACACCATCACACCTCCTCCTCCATGCTTCAGGGTGGGAACCAGGCATGTAGAGTCCATCCGTTCACCTTTTGTGCGTCGCACAAAGACACGGTGGTTGG
>OMPJ01028259.1:0-22545 GCA_900312935.1 Carapus acus
GACCGTGACAAGCTAATTTATGGCTGCGCTGTGATTTGATGCCTTATGCCTTTGAAGTGAGTTATGGCTCTGTCGCTTATAGGACACAGAAATGGTGTCAGGTTGCAATCGTAAAATCTTATCCCCGAAGGGAGGTGGCGCTGGAGTATAATGGTGCTGACGTCATGCAGGAAGAGAAGACCTTTTCGGAGCAATTGGTCTCCAAAAGTGATTCAGACAGTCTGAAAAATAGAGAGATGCGACTCAACTCATCAGCCAAGTCCTGTGTAATCACACTCTCTGGAGCAAAATGGTGTCCACTCACATGCTGCATTGGGGTGTGAGGGTCCAGGCTGTGGAGGTGCACGGCAGCCCTCGCATGTTGTGTTATTTGTGAGGGAGGTCTCAGTCTTTCTGACGTCTGACTCGCGTTTGCGAGCGTTCGTGAGACGCCGCCATCCATCTGCAGGTCCATCTCTTCATCAGCCTGACAGTCTATCCTGACCAGATCACGGAGAGCAGGAATGCGGCCCTGAGACAGCCTTGACCCCTGGAGATCTCAGAGGGTAACTAGTCCGGTGCCCCTGCCCCGTCCATCAACCCCCCGCAGGACTCATGCCTCATTTCCCTCAGATATGTAATCGCTCCTTTCGCCTTTTCCCCCCGTGCTTTTGGGGCCGTCTCCCCCGGAGGAAAATTGTTTGAAAATAAGAGGCAGGGGTGCATCGGGGACGCGCCCGGACTCTGGGGTTGCATCATCTCATTGGAGACCTCCGGGTGAACTTGATAAGCTGGGTTGGAGGGGACGCTCCCTGACAAAGTGCCATGTAAGAGAGGGAAAACAGGTTTTACATCTTGGAATGACATGATCCCTCTGAACCTGGAGGAGTGATGGAGAGGTCAGCGGCTGTTTGCGGAGGGTGAAAGGAGCATAACTCTCCAGAGGTAACCACTCCATTGACTCACGGTGGACTCGCACAACTTCAGCGTGCGTTTGTTGTGACAGGGCCGTTTGTGATGCACTCTTGATTGCCGTGTTGTTGGTACAGATTTCAGTTTGTGTTGGAGTCTGCTTTTTTCCTGCCTGCATATTCGGAACGTTGTTATTCATAACGTTAGCTAAGCAGAGGGGTCATCTTACCGTTATCAGTTAATTCTCTCACTGTGAGTGAGGAGGAGGGGACGGATTATCATCTCCACACAGTTTGTTTCAACTTTTTGTTAAAAACTAAAGGTCAAAGGTGATCTCCAGTCTCCTCCTCATGGCCTTATCCTCGCTCTTCTATGCACTACCAATTCCCCCAGCAGGGAATATCCTGTGGCCTCGGCAGAACTTTTCTTTCATTGCTTGCGTGTACTCTCCATGTCAAGCGTGTATGTGCGGCAGCTCTTGCAGCTGCTGAAGACATCCGTCTGTCCTCTAAAGATGAGAAGAAGCTGGTCAGGACATCAGACTGCTCTATCAGGTTGAGGACGGCCAGAATTCATCTTTCTTCACCAGTCTCTTTTATCGTCTGACTCCCAAAGCTCACCGGTGTCCTTTTCGCCTGGTTCACCCCCTTCGCCCCATTCATCAGTGCTGAACACGGACGGGCTGCGGTTCTCCTCAACATTCTGAACGCCGATCACATCACAGGCGCGTGCCATCGCTCACGTTAAGCATGAAATGTTTGTGGGCTCAGCTGTTGCGCAACCACCACAACTGTCAGTCTTGGTATTAATCTGAGAGGACGTCCTTTAATAGAATTGATGACAACTTCACTGCACTGCCGTTAAATTATCCACCCACCACTTTACGGCTGCAATGTTGAGTGTGGAGTCTCGTGCCAGGATCCATTCAGCAGCTGAATGTTGACATTATCCCTTAAACTTTTACTTGGCCAAGGGGGGACACTGCAAATAAAGTACTGTTGTAGATTTGTTTCTGCTGGCAGCACCTTATGATCCCACAGCTGAGGCTGATCGTCCCAAGCTGAATAAAGGCTTAGTTGTAGTGTCTCCATGCCGTCGACAAATAGTTAGCAACTAACGACCTGGATGAACAATTGGACGGTTCCTCTCAGAGGGTCTCTTCTTTTTAGGAGGCGGTAACAGAGTTTGGGAGCGAGGTTCGTAAACATGTCAGAAGAGCCTGAGTTCAGGTGGCGCTCCGTCCACCGATTGTCCCCGTATGTCCGCGCAGCGATCGTGTCCCAACAAGCAGCAGATTGATAGGGTGGCATGAGGCCACGGAACGTTAATGCATCTGTCGGGGCTGAACACGTCTCGGCTGGAGAGTGATTCTTACGCAGTCGGCAGGGCGCCGGGGTGTCCGATCCTGTCCAGGGGAATGTTGATGGCTCCAGGACCGAATAAATCTACGCAACGAGATCCTGCACCGACTGAAATGGATCTTGGAGCATAGATCTGCATAGTGCAAACACTTAGCACAGATGGGGCCGCCGAGCAGGGTTGTGTGCTTGGCAGCCGCTCGGCCTCCTCTGTTTTAGTGTCTTCTCCCGCTGCCGGAGATTTAGGACGTGTTTGAATTGAGGTTGTGGTTTCCAAATGTCTAGTTGCTGATCTATTCTCACACGAAACTCAACAGCTTCGCCAAGCCACACAGGATGATTTGTTCAACTTGCATGGCAACCTGAATCAAAGTAACGGTTCAGATGGGAAGTCTGTCAAATATCAGATGAGGAAGTGAGGCTGACACCTTTTGGCCTTTATAGTTGAATGTTTCAAACCAGTTACTGCAACATAGCAAAGCCTCAGCACTCACTGCGAGTGAGTCTGTCAAGCTGCCTGCAAGTAAACATAAAAACATTTACGGCAGAGAATTCAAAGAGCACAAGCTTTTGCCAACATGGTGCAGAGAGCCTTTTGTAAGTAAGTAACCAAAGGTGTTTTTTGGGATGGACACTGAGTTTCTCTGAGAAAAAAAACAACAACAACAATGCAGTGGACGCAGTGGTTGAGTAGTGAGGGAGGAGGAGCACTTGCCCAGTAAACCTTCTTTACTTCCACATTATTATTTCCTGTCAGTTGACTCAGAACTGTAGCACGTCTGTGTTGCGTACATGTGCCAGTACAATTACGTGTACAATCCTCGAACCCCAAAACAGTAAACAACCTAAGCTTTAGTCAGTAACTTTCCTCCTCTGCCCTCCTTTTTCACAGGTACAAGCATCCAGGCTGCCAGTGTTTTATTTGGAATATTGCAAACTTTGATACTCTGCCCCCTGTTGGCTACTTACCAATCTGTGGTGGTAAAGCAATGCTACGCTAAGTTGTTCTGTGGCTCCCGTAAAATGTTATTTTCACTAACTGAGTGAGGTCACACAGGGACAAAATTATTGCCAGTTTCTTTCGCAGTCTTTCTATTTTCACACCAAGTATCCCACAAAGTTCAGAAGTGCCCACTTTCCTTTTCACCTTCTCAAAGTTGCAGCTTCCACACTCCAGTGGAGATACATCCCCGGGAAATTCATCAATATTCATGATTTGCGTGCATCAAACTAGCTCCGCTAATTTAAATGTTCGCTCTCACTTGTTAGCGGCCGTCGCTAAACGTAACGTTTCTCCTCCTCTGAACGGTTACGCCAGGCTTTGAGGACTGGGAGTGATTTGCAGGGGCTAATTAATCTTGCTGAGTTACACTAATTAGAAGCGAGATGGCAGAGCGCTGAATGTGGGACAAACTGTGGCTTGACAAGATGTGGCAGTTCTCACTGGGGACATTATTTTTCCAGATGTTTTTTTGGCAGAGGTCCCCGCTCCCCCCTTTTACACATTTTTTGGGTAAAATGTCAGTGATACAACGAGCCCCTATGAATATTAAGTAGGCACCAAATTTCAGAGCTCCTCAGCTTGGAGGCCATTTTGTCCAGTTTTGTCTCAGCTTGGTGTAAAATGGCTGCCAGACCCTCACTTTGTTTCTGACTAGTTTCTCGTGGCTGAAAGTTCTCACTCTCATTGTTGCGTTTTGTCTGCTACTCAGACCTCTGCTACATATATTATTCATTCTGGAATAATGGCCCCCAGTATCAGAGAATATTGCAATATTTGGTCATCATTAATAAGTCATGTTCTTGCACTTTCTCTGCTGGAGGTTAGATGAGAAGTTGTGATTTATGGCAAATTCATGCAAATGATGCGAATGACAAAAAAATTGCGAGCAGGCGTGATGAGGCACTCCGATGCTTTTATGTCTTAGCTTCCAGTCTGCAACAAAAAAATCTTGTTGAGGGTCTATTTCAATTTCAAATCATGGAATTAATAGATACATCGCTTACAGTCGGGTCTTGTGTGGCGCTGCTACTCTTGTCATGTGCATACAGAGGTGTCTGTGTGTGTGTGTGTGTCTGTGCTCAAAGAGGCGTTTGGGGAGATGGGAGGAATCGGGAACGGTGGAATTGAAATTTTAATGATGAGCAGCACCACCACGCTGACGGCGATGGAACACCTCAGACGGCTTAAATATCACCGCTAATTAACACAGCTAGGTGGGCTGTCACACACGTGATGGATGTTCGGGGTGGCGGTGGCGGTTTGGGGGCGCGCGAGGGGGTGAGGGTGGAGTGGGTCGATGCTTTCGACCAATCAGCGATTCCTTTATTAATCAAAGACAGAGATGAAAAGGCTCAGCCTCTCCTCCGGAGCAGGGAGATAGAGGCAGCCATTGTTGGGCGGGTCTCAATCATGCGCCCAGCGTCTGTGAGCGGTATGATCAGTGGGTGTCCAAGCGTTTGGAGGAGATACGGGGTCTCTGCTGCCAAGGGTGTTGTTTTGAAAAACCTTCAACACCTTGTGTGTTGACAGAGCTGCAGCAGGCAGTGGGGAGTTAGCGGAAAATACAGTTTGAAGGTTTTTAGGTTTTCGTTTTTAAAGCCCCTCTTCTGTCTGCTCTGCAGCAGAGGTGTGCGACCATGTGTGTCGACCATTGCTCCTCCTCCTCTCCCTTGGAAGGAGGGGGAGGACACGCTGGGTGAGGGAGGGGGTTTGGAGGAGGGCTGGGGGTTGAGAGAAAGGGAGAATGTGGGGGAGGGGAGAGCAAAGCAGTGACAGAGTGAGAGACGGAGAGAGAGAGAGAGGGAGAGCAGACAAACCCACCGCGAACCAACACGACTCTACTGCTCCACCATTGCTCCGTCTTGCCGACACAATTTCATCCCTCAGATGATTTCTGCACTTTGTGCATGAAGATGGAGTGTTATCTCCTCGCTCGGGTCTCCTCCCATCTCCCTCACTTAAGGAGGTCCATTGTTAAGTGCTGGGGGCCGGTGGGTGCTGTAAATCAGGCTGCGGGGGGAGGGCGATGTCTCCCATGGGGAGAGCGCACACTCCGAGCAGCCTTCGGGCTGATCTCATCCGCCTAGCCTAACGCTTTAATTAAAGAACTGGTCAATAGCAGAGAGGAAGGTGCTAAAGGGTGTGATCTGAACTTCCTGCCCCACAGACAGGATGATGGAACGGCACACTCTCAGACATTCCTCCCCTTCTCCCTGAAGAATGTGTGTATCAGCTATCGCTAAACATGTGTTTAAGTGTTTGACTAACGCCACAACGCTCGCCGTGACGGCAAAAACACTCCTTCGTGACAGCATCCTCCCACAAATCACTTTTCCCTGACTGTTTTCCTCACTATTCCACGTCACGGGCTGCCTGAGCATGTTCCAGAATCTGTCTGAGTTTGGCAGTTCGAAGGTTTGTGGAAGTCTGAGCGAAAGAGAGAAGATCCTACTGGGGTTAGTTGACGTTAAGCCCCCACTCATGCCCGGGCCCAAGTGTGTCCGAGTGTCCAAGTCCACTGCACGCTGAGTGATGGACTTGGAAGGGAGGAGTGTTTATTTTCCTCTGTCGTCACGGTTACGACCAGCCATAAACTCCTGTCAGTCTGCCATTACCTGAAGACTGGAGGAAACTTTGTTTTACGCAGAGTAAACATGTGATCCCTACATATCTGGTGGGGATTTGAACCCTGCGTCACCATCGATACTGTCGCTCTTGTTCTCCCTCTCCGAGGTGCAAACAAGGCCTAGCTGTCAGGACATTCACCCTGGCTAGAATTTAGTGCAGAGGCTCCAGAGGGCGCAAGTTATCAATCTTTTTAAATGAATGAAACCCTGTGCATTAGTTAAAGCAATTTAAAACTTGAACTTATCACAGTCCAAAATACTTTATGGAACCTGGGGGGAGTTGATTGTTGGTCTCTGTTGCTCCAAAGCAGATGAGGAGCGCACAGGTAAATCAGTAAGGTAAGTCATTAGTAGAGATGTCCGATATTATCGGCCCGATATTAGCATAAAAAGGTAATATCGGTATCGGATTTTTTTTTTTTTGCCTTAAAACCGACAAGATAAAAATTGATGAAAATACAATAATGCTTGCGTTACACTGAAATAGTGCCTATGCGCTCCTGAAGCGTTTACCGGCGCACATATCGGTATCGGCTGTTATCGGTATCGGTAAACTGAGAGTTGGACAATATCGGCATATCGGATATCGGCAAAAAAGGCAATATCGGACATCCCTTGTCATTAGTCTGACCATAACAAACAGCGGACACAGAAAGGCCCTGATTGCTGCAAATTAGCATTTGTTCACAAGTAGATCAGATTGTTTACAAGTATCGATGATGGATGCAGCCATTTTCATCTAGTGGCGGAGAGTTTTGTCTGAAATTTATGCCTAAAAATCTATCTCATATCTCTGCAGTATTTCCGATGACGAGCAGGTGCAATGTGTGAAATTTCTTTTTCAACATTTCTTCCTCCATCTTATCAGTACTTTTGATATGAGTAGTTTCCTCCTCTAATCAGCCTTAAATCACACCAACATCAAATATTCCTGTCACAGCTCTGGCAGCCTCTCATGTAGATTCACGGCAGGGTGTTTGTCAAACACAGCTCCGTCTGATCATTACAGGAATTTCCGAGATATAAATCAGACACAAACACTGTTTTTGAGGCTGACTCCTTGATCAGGAGCAGCCGCAACGATCAGCTAGAGCCCTGCTCCTCATGTGGTCGTGGCTGCCATCTGCTGACACAGCGGGCTCCCTGCAGTCTTCAATTTATCGAGAGCGAGAGATCCTCTCATGTCTCTTGGAATACAGGATAGCAACACACACCTTAAAAAGTGTAACAGCTTTATTCAGACTTGGGGGTCCTACCTCTCCACTCACTACAGGACTGCAGTAAATCCGTGAAATGACAAAAAACAAGGAACAAACTTTGTAAAAAAAAAAGAAAAAAAAAGTTGAAAAACAAACAATATACACAAGACCCTCCAGTTATCTCTGATCAGGAGCATCACAAATACATGCAACAAAAGAGGCATAACATAATAAAGCTGACTATAGGAGGCTGCTACGCTACAGGGGGGCAGCTTCTCCTCCAATGCTGGCCGAATTTTGTCTGAAAATGGTCAGATTCAGGATGAGAATACTGTGGATGCCGAAGTGCAGGTCCCATGTACACTACTTCTACCCCTAGTACGATTTAAAATATATATTAACTTCATACACAGCAGAGAAATCAGCCATCAGCGCCTCCACAAGCCTCAAATGCCATCTGATAGTCTGACTGCCACTGGACCTACCAGCCTACTGGTGAACATTCTCCGTCTAAACAGGTGATAATTATCTGCACATACTTTCCCTGTGCAGCTGAGTATCTTCAATACAGTGTTAATACAAAGACATTGCCCTCACTGACCTCACACAGGCCTCAAAGGTAAAAAAACAACAACAACACAGCATGGGCCTGTCATCATACTCACTTGCTGCGTGTACTATTAGTCATCTTCACTGAAGACGCTTAGTATTAAGCTGGGGAGAGAGGGCTAAATACTAGGCAGCCTCTAACCGGCACATATTGGGCTGGAAAACCTGTGTTAGCATCTGTTCAGTCAGAGGCTGGCATGACTTAAAGCATTTAAGATGTTGAGTGGGAGAGGAGAATTCAACAAGAGGACAAGTTCAAACGAGGGCAGAGGAAAAAACAAACGATGGAGCTTCATTTAAGACTGGAGGGATGCCAGAACACAGTAAAATAGATGAGCAGTTCACACGGTGAGATCAGTTTGTCATCAGGTACATCAACCTGCAATCCAGACATTTCAAACACACATGTTCTGTAACATCTCTGGAATCAATGTAATGGCTGCACAGGCCACAACATCCATCCATCACTGTTAGCTGGTGTGTAATGAGTTAGAGAGAACCGCTATGAGTAGAGGTTGAGCACTGAAAGGCCACGTCAGTGTGTCTGTTTCTGTCCTGTAGCGAATCTAATGATGCATGCCAGCGGACGAGCAGGTTCATCAGTCCCTACACATTGGTGGAATGCAACAAATGACTCAAAAGTAGTGGATCACAGAACGACGCATGCACTCAGACACACACGCACACATACTCACACGTGCTCGACTGTGCACTGCACTCTCCAGTTATGTCCTTAAAAATAGCTGCAACACACTTGCAGTTAAAGCGACGGTACAAAACACGCGCAGCCCTCCGAGCAGAACTCTAGAGAGTGCAGCTTTGCTGTCGCGTTATTGCCAAAGTGTCCAGCGGTCTAGGGACCCCGTGTCAGTCCGTCTCTCTCTGCTGGTATCCAGGATGGAACGATTCATACAAAAAGTACAAAAATCCACTATCAACCTCTTGGACTCACTGATGGTGTGTGTGCATGTGTGCGTAAGCAGAGTTGTTCTGAAGTTTCAGCGCTCTGTGGCGCCATCTATGGCATTGTGAAGCGGTGGGCTGTAAGCATGGCAGGGTGTCACACAGTCAGGCGGTTGTTGGAAGGGTGTAGGGGGCTCCAGGAGGCCGTGTGGCCCTGGGCATCCTGGGAGTAGCCTTGACCCCGACCGTCACAGCACGACTGATTCTCCTCTTTGCTCATTCCTACCGTGCACAGGCGTCGGTGCCTTAGTAGCCTGTCCGTCCGAGAGAAATTCTGAGAATGGAGAGATATAGGTGGAAGAGGATTACATCTGGTAGGGTGGAGTCGCTGAAACACACCACGGCACTTGGTGCGGTTCAGATTGGGATACTCAATTTGATCTTTGGACCTGCGCCGGGCTCACCTGGTGGCAGCGGTCGCACTGGTATGGCTTCTCTCCACTGTGCACTCTCTTGTGTCTGTCCAGGTGGTAACGCTGGATGAACCGCATGTCACATGCGTCACAGGCAAATGGCTTCTCCCCTGTGGGCACACACACACACACACACACACAAACACAAACTTTATTTGGCTGGTCTGCACACAATCTTTACTTGTTCCCGTTGGATGCTGTGAGTGGTGTGAAGGGTCAGAGAGTATTGTGTGACCAAAATATTAAGAAGTGAGAGAACACGCTCTGCTGAGAAAAAACACACGGTCATACACAAACACATGCTCGGCTTGGCACTCAAGACACGATAACTCTCACTGGCAATGCAGTGGCAAGGGGAAATCCGGGCAACGGCGCTGCTGACGCTCACCTGTGTGTGTCAGTATGTGCCTTTTGAGGTGGTAGCTGCTTCGGAAGGCGCCATAGCAGTGGTCGCAGATGAAATTTTTCTGGACTTTAAGGGAGCCGTCGTCGCTCATGTCCATCTGGGGAAGAATTTGCTGGAGAAATGAAGCAAAATAGAGCTCAGTGAAAAGACCGAGTGTGGATAGTATGAGGAGATGCTACGGAGGATCCGAACAGCCTACCTCCACTTTCTCTTTGATTTTGTTGGAGGACTTTTTGTGCTTCTTCTTGGGCTGCATGTTCTGGTTTGCCTGCATGTCTTTCCCGTCCATCATTCTCGATGAGTAGTCTCCATCTTTCCGTATCAGCTTTAAGGTGAAAAAGTTTCACATTTTCACAATTTCACAAGACAAACGGCCAACATGCATGTGTATCTCAAATGTTGCTGTGGTGGACTTCAAAGAGGTGCTCACCAGTGGTGGGCAAGTCCCGGCCACCTGGTGGCTCATGTGACTGTGGTGCGGCTGGCCATGGTGGACCTGGTGCCCATGACTGTGGTTGTGGCTGTGCTGTGAGTGGATGTGGTGGCTCTCGGGATTGTCCCTATGTCCCTGGCCTAGGGGTGACATCATTTTCTTCTGGCCTGGAATGTTGTTGGCTTGCATCAGTGCCATGCTAGACAGCACCGCCTCGCAGCCCAGCAACCCGGCCTGGTGACACATACAGACAGGGTCAGAGCGGAAAGACATGGGACATGGGACTCCTCACAGAGACAGGGAGTTGAGCCGCATGGTCAAATGGGAGCAACAGGGATGTGAGAGGGCTCGGGGCGGCTGGGAGCACACACACTACAACCATGATGGTGATACTGGTGATGAGGAGACTTCCACTGACCCATTTCATATGGTCGCGAACAAAGTTGTTGGAATGGTGTGTCATCTCCGTGGTTTGAATGCGTGTGTGTTTGGGGGAACAGAACGAGGGGCTTCACTCAGGATGAGGGGTGACAGAAGAGACCACACCCACTCAAATCATCAGGGACCAAAGTCTGAAAGTAGAGGCACGACAACATGAGGCCACCAATTTGACGACGTTGGGCGAAAATCAGGACCTCTTTGAGATTTCAAAGGTCACTAAATCTGGATATGTAGAATATCCAGAAGGGCAGGCCATTGTGCAGCTTAGCAGATAGTCTCAGTAGGTCGATGGTGAACACACATAAAACACAAAGACGTCTGGCAAAAGGAAAAAAAAGGAGAAAATGATGAAGAAAATGCGGACACTGTTAAGAAAAGTCACACACGACACACTACAAAATGTTATTGAGATTACAAATAACAGACTGGTCAAATATTACTTTTTAGACATGAAAGTGCGCAGGATTTCAAACTTTGTATCAACGATAAGAACAGAGGAGCCAATGTTCTTCAGACCTGATGGATATTTGCAACTTGAGTATCACTACCAAGTACATCCTCAATATGACCACAGAGGTCAAAGATCACCTTGTTGATTCTATTTGTTTACACCAAGACAGTGCCACCAGCGTATGTGGGTCTGTAAGTGGACCTCTGTGAAGTTTTGTGAGGTGCGTATGCGCTCACTAATGCCTCAGAAAGTTCACTCCAAGACATTGATCTTTAACATGCAGATCCCAATCTGAGGCACACACACAGTTCTGATTAGGCAAAATGACGTGCAAAGCCATTGTGTTGCAAAAGTCTATATATAGCATTGCTCAAGTCAATTTTGCCAAACTGGTAAGACAAGAACTAATATTTGCAGAACATGAAGGACTTTCTTATGATGCTACTTCTTTCTTTAAAAGAACTGCAGAACTGAACCAAATTATAATAAGATCTGTAATCGTGAAATTACTTGACGGGAGAACAAACGTATATTGTTTCCAAAGTTGAAAATTGTGCTTTATCACCTGTGTAAAGATTACGCACTTGATGCACTTACAACGAGTTGACTAGGGCATAATAATCACTTTGTAGCGAGACGCTGGTCGTCACTGAGGGAGACCGTGAACTACGCGTGTAAACAAATGTCGGTGTGAATACAATGCAGCGTGTTTTATTTCGGAGTTGGAAATTAGATGGCCGAAAGAGCAGAGACTCAAAATTTTCAGTACAATTCGGCTAAGAATCCCATCTCTCACCTCAACGTGCCTGTATTAACTACAAAAAGAACAAAAACAATCTTTTACCGGACACACAGAGCGAAGCGAGGGCGGCCTTAGTTGGGGAACGTTCATATTTTGGCCGCTGCTTGGACAGAAACCGAGCTGAATGGAGCAGAAAAGGCTAAGCTAGCACGCTAGCCAGTCAGCAGGCTTTGGCGGGGCTGGTGGGGGGCAACTCTGTGTGTGTGTGTGTGTGTGTGTCTGTGAGAGAGCTAGACAGCGAGCCCCCACCCCCCACACACGGCACAACAACAGCCGGCCAGCCGCGTAGCCAGCAGACCAGCCGGCCAACCAGCAAGCCAGGCAGCCGGGAGCGAGCGGGGCTAAGCGCCCACCGCAAATAACAGCTCCCGCACGGCCACGCCGCGCACAATCGCTGCTGTAAAATATGTCAAACCACCTTAAGATCTTGACACAAGCACAGCGGGCAGTGGCCGGCTTACCTTCAGCTTTATAGGCGCTCCCAGGCCACCGTTTCTTGTCGCACTTCCAATTTTTTTTCGTCAGTTTACAAACACTGACAGGAAACACTACCGGAAGTGCTCCCCGGGGAACATAAGGATTGGAGGCGCGCCTGGTCACGTGACTGTCTTAAGTTGGTCGCCATGTTTGGGAGGGAATTATGGTAGTGATAATCACAGTCATTATCATAGAAATTACTTGCTAGAGAAAGTAATCAATTCTAAATAACTTCAATACATCAGATGCATACATTTACACTTGGAGAAAATATTACGTAGAGGAATATCAACATGCTTGCGTTCATATGCACCAGACACAGAGCATTTTTTGTCATCTTAGCATCTCAAAGGTTTGAGACAAGAAATATACAGAAAAGGGGTGATGTTATTGAGGTAGAAATCTGAGGAATTGACACTGTGTAGATCACTCTTAAAATATTTGGCATACTTAAAAAACACTCAATTACTGAAACAATTAGACACCTAGCCTCACCTCACCTCAGAGAAGATTGCCTTCTTTTTCTTTGTTTATTCAATGTTACTGATAATGTCGTTGCAACCACTACGCCTGTGACTGGACATTCCCCAGACTACCTCAAAGTGCCAGTGTTTTGCCACAGGTTTCACATGACCAAGAAAATTATTATTAGTTATTGTTAGTCTCTCACCCAGTATGTAGCAGTGTGCACCACAGGTGGCACCTTTATTGATGTTGTTAACATTAATTTATGGAGCGTATTTGTGGTTTGTCAAGTTGTAGCTCATAATCTTGTCAATTCAGTATCTGTTGGATCCTGTCTTGACAAAAATGACAGTCTTTGACAATTTGGATGCTTGCATGTCATTAATGTAAGTTGTGAAACAACTTCCAAGAATTTTCTATTTCATGGCAAAGTACAGTACAATATGCAATAAATACAATTTATTGATTGAAAAAGTTGTTTTGCTATTTGTCACAAGATGAAAAACAACAGTGCTACCTCAGAGGACAGTGTGAAAAAGTAAGAGCTAAAAACCGTTAGAAGTTTCAAATCTACACCAGTGAAGAATAAATAAGACTTATGTCCCTAACCTACGTGCCAGAACAAGCTTGTTAAGAGCAGCTGGGACTTGATTGCTTATTTGCATGGAATGACTGATGCTCTGCATCAGTTCTGATGGATCTGTGGTGCATCACTGCTGTTTTCGTTTGGAAAATGTTATACGATGTGAAGAACCCTGAAAACAAAGTGACATCAAAAAACATGCAAGGACAATCAAGGATGTATATGAAATTTGAATTGCATACATCTTACACACAATTTCTGTAGTTCAAAGCAGTGCAGAAGACTAATGGGCTGCAGACACTGGTACACTGCAATTCTAAGTCATCCTCGTGTATTGCACATGGTCATGCGCATGACATGGTTATCTAATTACATGGTTATCTAATTGACTGACTTGCGTACAATGTGAGTAAAAGAAACCACAATGAGTCTAAAACTTCAGTATTACAATGCTTTTTAGGATGCTCTGCAGTCGCATCTACCCACCTACCTCACCTTGATTAATTGAATTAAAATCTACTGGGAGCTGAAAATTATCACATAAATCAAGTGGCCCAGTAGATGAAAATGGAACAAACTGGAAAGTGGAATTTCGGTTACAAATCTTTTCCAAGCTTTTCTATCTCATCCAGGAAGAAGTCCATCTCTTTGCTGGTGACCAGCGGAGAGAATACCACCAGTCGGAAGAAGTTGACATTGTCCCCGAGAGGCTGATAGCCCACCATCATCGAGCCGCGTTTTGTCATTCGCTCTTTGATTTGAGGCGCAACCTGTGAAGAGATGATGTTATGACCGATTGGATTGAGGTGTCTTCCGTCTGTAAATCAGGCGAGTGACATGATCGAATGATATCAAACAAATCTATGATGTCTGCCTTACACTTCCAAGTCGTCGTGAATAATCTGGTTCTTCTTCCCTCCCTCTAAGACTTGGTGGTATAAACCAGAAGCACACATTCACAAATTCTGGCTGTGAAAAGAAACAAGTGCAGACTCGAGTCAGCCAACTATGAAAAAACTCCACTAATACTTATTTGACATAAGGCATGAGCTCACCTCCCATAACACTTTAAATCCCTCTCTCTTCCTCATCTCCTCCACCAGGTAACTATGACAAAAGTTCAAAACTTGACATTCTGACTCATACGCACATATACCAAGGCATTAATGTATTAACAAAAAACACAACTTTCAAGGTGAGGGATCTTTTACCTCCTGAGAGCAAAAGCTCTGTCCACACGCTCCTCCAGGCCATTTGAGCCGAGAGCTTTCCACATCAGCCAAAATTTAAGGCAGTCCACTTTGCGGCTGCACTGAAGTGACTTATCACCGACATCCATGTTGACATCGTAGAATTTGTCTGGCTGGAAAAGGTATTGTGCATTGGCACAGTTGCACTGCTTCAGCAGGTTCTGAGGGCAAGCAGAAACCAAAGACCCTCAGCCATCTTTGACCATAAAAAAGATGAAGTTACAAAGTGCAAGGCCATACCGTGGTGTCCTTCAGCAGCAGGGGAGAGCACTGCAGGCCGGCCACCAGCAATTTGTGTGGATTCCAGGCCACAGAATCTGCTCTAGTCACAGAGACAATGTTCCATAAACACAATTTTGTTTCCAAAAAGGTTACAAGTGAAAAATGCATCTTCTTGCCATGCATATTAATACCTGTCAACGCCTTTCATAAGATGTCTATGTTTCTCAGAGAAGAGCACGCTTCCTCCCCAGGCAGCCTGAGCCAAAAAACCAGCAAACAGACAAGACAGCAACTCAAGACACACAAAACATAATCTACGGCTCAGATCAATGGCTTCCCAGATAACACTAGAAGGTCAGGAGACGAAGCTTCTGTATGAGTTTCTCTCCACTCCAGAACTTACGTCCACATGCATCCAGATGTTGTGTTTCTCGCAGATGTCAGCAATTCCTTCCAGTGGGTCAAAGGCTCCTCTTACAGTGGTCCCTGCTGTGCAGCTCACTAGGAACGGCACTGCTCCCTAGTGGACACGGAGAGCATTGAAAATCAGCCACAGAGATCCATATGCCCATGATTTGTAATCTAATCTCTATAACTTGGAGGAACTGTGATGATGCAAAAACTATCTACAGCACTGATTACACATTACAACTCAATAAGCTTACTTGAGTTTTTGTGAGCTCAATTTTATCATCCAGGTCCTCTGGTATCATGCGTCCCCTGCCACATTGGTAGTAGCCAGGAAAAACAAATACAATAATCATTTGAAGTGATTGGCGTGACTACCTGCTGATATCAGTAAATGGATGAATACCGTACCCTTCGTCTACATTCACTGTGACGATGCCTTCTATGCCAAAGCCAAGAAATGCTGCTCCTTTCATCACTGAGTAATGACTCTTGAAAAGATACAGAGCAAAACAAGATTATGGATGAAATCTTGTGCTGCATAATGTTCACCCCCTATTTTCTCACCTCTGCAGTTGTGAACATGATCAGTCTAGGGAGACCCCACAGCCCCTGGGTTTTGGCATTTGGGAAGGCACGGAAGCGAGCCAGGTTCATGGCATACATGTTTGACATGGAGCCCCCTGGACAGAAGATACCGTCACCTTCTGTCCAGCCGATCTGCAGCCGCAAAGCCCTCAGAACCTCCAGCTCCATTAGCACAAACACAGGAGCCACCTCGTAGGTGAAGCTGCATTACACATGCACAGACGAAATTATGATAGCAAGACCTTGCGAGGGCACAACCTGTGCCCACACATTATAATCACCATCTAACAATTAAATGTTATAACACTGGATTACGGCGCTTTTCCATTGCTGCATGCAAGCGTCTGAAGATAGCAAAAGCTGCAACAATGTGACACAAATAACATTGCTGTAAACAAGAATCACTGTCAAGAGGCGGAACTTTTCTTACAGGTTTGTGTTCAGAGTCTCAGTGAGAAATCGACCAGCCAAAGAATGATAGTCCACCCCTGCATAAAGCTGATTATAATACCGTGGATGACCTACATATCATACACACAGACACACACACAGACACACATGTTGATGGGAGTTAGTCATAGTTCGACTCCATACAAAATCAATCATTAATGGAATTAAATCAATGACCCAAAATACAAGAGCAAAAAACATGTTCAGACACCTCAGATGTGAGAGATCAACAGTGCTTTTCTACTTTTGTTCACATCCTCAGACACTCACTGGTCTTGACACTGTACTTGGCTACATCCTGGACCCTCTGCAGGAGTTTGTTGTTGTCCTCTCCAGTTTCTCGTAACTCCAAATCCATCAAGGCTCGCAGCTCCTCTGGGTCTCTCCATTCACAAACCTACGGTAGGCCATCACATCACATCCATCCATCACATCATCACACCTGCACCCTGTCAAATCGCACACCTCGTGCTTTTAACCCAACCTTCTCTTTGGGGTCCGTCCCCTTTCGGAGCACCTCATCCACTGTAATCTTGAAGGCCTCGCTCAGGAAGAGCTGACCATCTGTATGGTCTATCAGGGGCTCACGCAGGTCGCTCCAATGTCCTCCTTTTGATGCTGTGAATGCCATGAGGGACACGAGCAGGTCAGCAGTTGGAAATAAAGATTAAAGAGAGAAACAAATGATACTCACAGAGGTTAGGGGGCGTGCTCGCCATGTTCAAAGAAGCTGGCCGTGCTCAAACTGCTGAGTTCGATGGACTGGTACAAAAGTAACCTTCGTCTCCGAGGTACGATCGAGTAGTGCGAGTTGAAGATAGACGCCGGTGACAACACTTCCGGATTCAACGTTCGAAGTTTGTCACCTTACTGGTCAAGGATCTGTCAGGTATCGGACTATGGTCTGCCTCTGGTCTGTTATGTGTGTATGAGACTGTGCGTGTGTCTCACTTCTGATCACAGTGTGGCGCTGTGGTCTCGCCGTATAGACTGACAAAACAGCTGATGCCCCTAATCAATCGGAGGAAATTATAGACACTATCATCAACTTAATAAGTCGTCATTTCGACAAGATGGCGTCAGTGTCCGTCTGCCGATCCCGTCACGTCCCACCGGCCGGTCAATTTACGTTTGAGGACACCGGCGAAATGAGACAACTCATTCTCTCACGAAATAACGCGGGATAAACGCACACAGAGTAACTAAAGCAAATCGCTTTGATCAAGCACGTAACTGAAGCGAGGATGACGCTCTGTCGAATCCAGACAGAGTAATGACCGTCACGGGCTAGTTGCAAATGGCGTCAAATCAGACCCCTCTGTCTTATAAACTCCTTGCACAACATCGCCCACAATACATGACCGGAATGCACACAGAGACTCGGTGACGTTACGTAAACCACAATGCCCGCCAACTATTGAACGTATACAGATTAAGATAGAGCACACTGACGTACCCATGGCGCCGCTTTGTACTTCTGTGCCGGTACCCGGCTACGGTTCTCATTGCAGCTCCAAGTTCATTGCCGGTTGCCGTCATTGTTGCTCCGCTCCTCGCCTCCATTCGCGCCTTCCAAGGACTTCGTCTCGGCACTGGAGGGAACGAGAGGCGTCGTTTGAGGGCGAAGTGTCACAGAGTTGGATTCTCATGGTGTAATGGTGACGTTCACGAACGAACCGAATCTATTGAATGGCTTCTCAACTCGAACGATGGGATCGAAGATGCGGTTCGCCGTTCATTTTGCATGGTAGTTTATAATTGTAGTTAAAAAATAACTACACAATTTCCGTGTATTGTGTGAGCAGCGCAAGTCAAAGAAGCTATTTTTATTTAAACATTTTCTACAAGGGGCAAATCCAAGACACTGTAGTGATCTATCCAAGCACGGGGATATGGCGCCACCTCGTGGAATGTTCACCGTAAGGGCAGAACAGACGTTGAAATTAGACCAAACGTCAAATTTACTTGCGATCAATATGATACTCATCATTACACTCATTATGAGTCAAATTCGAATATTCCCCTAAAGGCATGGATATTGATGGGATTTTGTTGCAGTAATGGTTGTGATCCACTTCCTTTCCCCTTTTGATTATTTCACAGATAAAATGACCTAACCCAACTGGCTTCTTGAAGAGAAGAGAAAATAAAATAAAAGGAAAAGAACCAGCCCTTTGAAAGGCCAATGATATTTATTAAATGTACACACAGCCCCCGTTGAGTGACAAAGCATGTCCAAGGTCAAAGAAAAAACTGCCTCAAAATACAAACATCTATTTCAGCAGTGGTGTTTTGCTGAGGAGGAGGAGTTTGTCTTGCACAAGCAAATTTTCTTATTGGCCTGTCCCCGAGGGAAAGAGCGTCTAGCTAAGCAAGCTGCAGTGACATTTTCTCTCTGCCACTCGCCCAAGTGGTGGCAGGCCACACTTGGAGCCACTAACTAGCGGCTTTTTTCATCACCACCATACCTGTACAAAGCAGAGGCAGGGGATCAACCCAACCACTGTTGCACATCTGTTCTGGTGGAGCAATCAGCTGCCATTTACAGTTGCATTTCAGGAAAAGTGTTGCTTAGCTTCACATAATTTTTCTGGCTTCACACATGCTGAGGGAACAAAATTGATTCCTTCAAAAGAGGCTGCATAATACACACTTCTCACAAAAATAAAGGGAACACTAAAATAACATCAGAGTAACATCTACGTGAGTGAAATATTCCATTTTGGAAATCTTTATTCTTTACTGAGATGAATGTGTTGTGAACAAAATAACTTAAAAATCATCAATCAGTGGACAGGTTGGTTTCACAAAGTGTGATCGACTAGAGTTAAACTGTATTGTTTAGGTGTTCCCTTAATTTTTTTGGAGCAGTATATTAAGGCCATGTAATAATAAACCTCTGTGGATGGTTAAAGAAAACTTGAGAGTGTGAGTCACAGAAGTACATGAGGAAATACTTCCCACTGCTCGTGGGAAGCGTGTTCACTTTGGCCGGGCCTCCTTTGAGACCATGGATCTTCAAGCCTGAGGGGAGAAACTTTTAAGCACCACCTACAGCACTTGCATGGCTGCGGTCTGTTGAATAATTGTGCTGGAGGCAGAGCTCCAAGAACAGTCAGACAGGTCCTCATGAGTGTCCCCCGCCATCCAGAGGGGTCATGGCAGAGTGGAGACCAACAGTGGAGACCAACAACACACCGACTATGTCTTCCTGCAAGGACACTGCAAGGAAAGCAAGATTCTCAATTTTACTCTTTGAGTCACGACAATTATTCATGTGTGTGCTTGTATTTACTGCATATTTTTATTCATGTATTTCATTCAGTTCCTTAGGGAAATCAAGCCATTGCACATGCTCAAGGATAAGGACTGTTTAAGAAAATGCCTTGTATCATAAAGGTTTACTGAAATAGGGTTGATCTAATTTAATGTTGAATTGTTGATGCTTTCAATGCTACAGCATCTCCAGACATATGGTGGCGAGTATGGCAAATAGTCAGGTTAGTGTAGGTCATGTCTGAAAATAGCCCGTAGGTTCCTGGCCTGGAGCTTTCACAGATGCTCATGTATCTCACTAAGTGCAGTGTTAACATTTACGCTTGGTCCCTTGCAGACTGCTGCTGGCTACATCCTGCATCGTCCAGCTGGAGGAGTGGTAGCCACTAATCAGGAGCTGCTCTCTCCCCCATTAGGCCACAGCCTGTCAAGAGCAGTGCTCGCTGGAGAGGCCACCCCTTGTTGGACAGAGTAACCCACTATTGTTACTTGTCATAGTGCAGCAGCCCACTCCCCATCAGAACCTCTTCGCCTGGAATTCTTCCCTCCCACCTCTGAACTAAGGAAAAGTTGTACAGAACTTTCACTTCACTTTACAGTTTTAATTTTTGTGAAGGTATTTGTGCACTGACCTCCAGCATATAGCAGACTTGAATGCCTGTGAGTAAATCTGGATTAGTCTGTTTGTGTAGGTGCGAGCCTAGTTTCGATGATGTGGTAGCTGCGTCTCTTTCAGGGCTAGTATGTGCTGCTGTTCAGTGGAGATATTTGTTTACTTCGATAGTCTGGCGAAGTTGCCAATATGTTGGATGTAGTGATATGCAGTAGCAATTTGAGGGTCAGTTTAAATGCTATGCCTAAATGTGTAGTTTGGAGAGCACTGAGGTTTTCTTATGTGTCTGCAACAGAATGACTTACCAGTCATGGTGATGGGGTGAACGGAGGGCCACCACCAAGAATTTTGTCATGTGGTAAGGGCAGAACTGTCCACAGTTCAGTATGACAAAGCAAGTAGTTATGAAGTAGGACAGGGGGGACACTGGACCATGACGATTTGGGAGATAAATAGTCATGGATCAGCATAGCATGGAGGCGTGCTGTTGCAAAATATCCTCTCTGGTAGATATGCTAGAGATAAAGCACAGCAAAAACTGTGTCTCAAAGGCTTCGATTATCTTCATCCAGCTGCTGCAGGTTTGCAGTGGAGACATCTAAACACCATCCTGCCGATCTACACCCTGCAATGTTTAATAGCAGGAATCATTATCTTGAGCTGCTTCTCTGTCACTGGATGAGAGCCCGAGCAAAACAAGGTACAGATGAAGAAACTGCCTCCTGCTGCTCACAGCAACATGAAAGGACAGTGTTGGGAGGGGAAATACATCTCTGCTGTACATGTTTGGATGGTCTTTGCCCCCGACAGAAGAACTCTCTTTTAATTTTCAAGGCTTTTTCTTCTTGACATTTACAAATGAGGAACTGTAATCATCACTCTCGACCATGTCATGATATAGCTCAGAAATATGCTCTGATGAGCATTTTTAATACCTGTGCCAACTTGTTTGTCCTTGGGAAAATCAAGCATTGCAAGTTATTACTGCATAGCCGTGTCCTTCCAGAGTAGCCACAGCCCCTTGCAGCCCCATCTCCTCGATGGACGTTGCGTTTCCTGTGGCTTATAGGACACAACAAGAGGCGAGAGTCCTCATGCTTAGGACAAAGTCAGCCCCTTGTCTTGGAGTGTCAATGAGTTGAAGCCACAGGGGCCTGAGGACCTCCTCTCCGCCATGATAGGTCATCACCTGTCCTGTATACAGACAGATCACATTTACACTTTCTCCCCCTTCAGACACTCTGACATGCAACCTGATTTTGGAATGTGAAATATCTCCTTATATTTGAAGCGTCCTTGCTGAGATATGATCTATTTATGTATTTATAGCGATGAATTTATTTAACCTGATCTCTCTTTCACAGTAGGGTTCACCTCAACTAGAGGGCCGCAAGACGAATCTCTGACTGATCAGTGGGTAAGTTGTTGGTATTGATGTCAACAGAATTTGCGATTGCTGGAATGTAGGCAGTTTATTTTAAATCCAAATAGCAATTTAATCGCAGACTAAAAGTAATATAAATGTGTTTAATTTTCAATAGCTCTTTATTCATTTGACAGATTAGAGACATAAATTCATCACAACTACAGTGTGCACTGTGTGTGCTTTGTTTACTTTACATTGCAAAGTGTTAAATTTGTCAATGATAAGGCCGCCTCTGCCACATGTTTCGCCTGAAAGTGAACCATCCTCTGATTTAGAAAAGGTCCGTCACTCAGAAGACGAGCCTTTCTTCTTCTCGTCTGTGGCTGATTTTTCTTCTTCGTCTATTCATTTGCTACACATGAAACAAACTGAATAGGAACTGGATCACACTTACAGCTTTGTGTGTGTGTGCTGCCACCTAGCCGAGAGGAGGCTTTATTGCACCCGTTGGGCAAGACCATAGTTGGGGTGCCTTGTAAGCCGTCTGGAGGAAACCGAATTTCCTGATTGCAGTTGTCTCTTTGTAATGGATAATGCGTCCCGCCAGTCACTGTGACGGCCTCACCTCAAAATTGTCAAGACCTGGTGTATCTTTTGCTAGGGTTGTGGTGGCAGACACCATGGCCCGCCCTCAGACCAGCAACAGGAGGAACTAGGTAGCGTTAGGCAGCTGGTTATAAAATGGTTTACTGTTTGCTTAGCATACTTAATATCAGCATATTTAACATTGCTTGACATCATTAACATCTTTTATTCTCATTACAAAACTTCAATACATGTTCGTGCGCATATTGTCAGTATGGAGTGGCCACCAGCTTATTACATGAATGCTTTATTCAATAAAATCTGCTGTATTAACAGAAGGTGTTTGTTGTGAATAAAAAAAAAAGAAACAAAAAACATTTAAGAACAGGAAATGCAGATATGGCACCAGAAGATGAAAGTAGTCTAGTGCTCATGTGCTTGTATAAGCTTTATTACTTTCCTTTTTGGATCTTACTACATCATTGCAGCAAAAGTAGATTAAAGAGCTTGGATATCGCTCTTGTTTATAAACATCAAGCAAGGATGACATCTTTGTGTCCAGCAGGGGACAGTAGAAGCTCAAAAATGCCGACTAACAGCAGCGTGGTCTCTTTCGCTCTCTCTCTCGCTCTCTCTCTCTCTCTCTCTCTCTCTCTCTCTCTCTCT
>OMPJ01028267.1:3218-15070 GCA_900312935.1 Carapus acus
GCCCCGCTGAGGACGACACACGCGCGCGCGCGCGCACACACACACACACACACACACACACACACACACACACACACACACACACACACACAAACACGCACACACACGCCAAGTTTCTCTGAAACTAACGGGGTTGATTTTTCGATTTTGCTCTGATGCAAGACGACTAAGTTAAGTGGGGAAACTCTACTACATAGAATAGAAAGTACACCTTAAAACACAAGATATCGTGCATGCACGTGTGCTACACCTTTTAAATAAGCGGGTTGTTTCTCACCCCTGTTTCCCCAGAGAAATCTCAGATCTCGTCGAGAAATATCGGTTGAATAACTGAATATAAAAGAGAACAACAGTTAAACTTCAACTAAAGCTGCAATTAAATCGTTCTGCCAGAGTCAGGAGATTCTTCACCGGCAGTTTAGATATGGTGTTAAACATTCTGGGCAGGTGATGATTTACCAGAGAAGTGAGGCAAGTTTGAAAAAGTTTGCATATACAGAATTAATGTGCATTCGTGCGTTTGCAGTTACCCACAGCGTGTGCGACAACCCAGGCTGATTCAGTTCCCAGCTGGCGAGGCAGGCACACAATATCCTGGCACTCCGAGAGGCACTGGACATGGCAGCAGCATTCATCAAACCTCAGCAGCCTCACAGGTTTGCTGTCAGGACATTGTGAAACAACGCCATCTACAGTCCCTCAGCTGTTACCACCCCTCCACCCGCTCCCTCGGTCGTCCACGTGAACTTGAATTGGACTGCGAGCCCATCTGCTCTTAATCACAACGGGGATTGTGTGTGTGTGTGTGTGTGTGGTGGGAGGCTAGGAGACAATGTGTCCATGTTCCTTGTTTCTGGGCACCCTTGGCATTTTACGAGGCAACAGATGCCGCCGCTGGTGCCAAGCAGGAACTGGAGCAGCTTAGAGTTCATGTAAATCCCTCCAGTCACCAGCAGCTGAAAATCATTTCGGCCCCCGTGGAGGGAGCTGCGGTCCCTCTCGGTTAGACTCTGCCTTTGTGCAAACATAAAAAGCCACTTACCCCCCTATAGATGTGCCTCCACAAAAGCTTGTCATCTTGCCATCACTTCATGCTGACAGACGTTTTCATCCCCCTACATTTATCCGGCATGTGTGCCGCTGCTGCTGGTGTGCGGAATCAACTTCACCTGTTGGCTTTTGTCCTTTTCAGCTGTGAAGCAGGCTTTCGCTTCAATGTAAACTGCACAAACCACAAAAGAGGCGAAAGCGTTAGATTCTTGGGTCAAGTGGAAAAACTCAGAAGCGCAGTCGGGTCTGCGCTGCATTTTCCAAAATGTGCTGCACCTTGGTTTTCATCAGCCAAATACTAAATCTTCAAAGTGCTGAGTAGCATTCCACGACAAACACAAATAGCACTGGTGTGTGCGTGTTCACAAGTAAGCAACTGATTCGACTGTCTTATTTTAAATGGAATGAAAACACACAGTAACCCGGCCATCCCCAAGGCTTCCTTTTTATTCAAAGAAATGAAATACAGCAAGGCTCAAAGTGAGTACTCAGTCTGTATTGAGGCACAGACAAACCCCCCCAAGCACCCAGTGTGAGACGTGCTCCGTGGTGAACAGGTCTGCTTCGAACACCAGCCCCGAACCCATCGCGTTCCTCCGCATCGATGTGGTGTAAACCGGCGTGCGCAGCGTGTTCTGGTGGTACAAAACACACCGAATAGTGACCGAAACAGTAAAAATCGACAAAAAAAGGACAGAAACCTCTCAAATGCGAAGTCTGTCCCCGTGCTGCGGACGGTCCAAACCTTTAATTTGAGCCGCCGCGTCTCTATGGGGATGACTTGGAGAATAGGGAGCTCCACAATCAGAACTTTCGGCTTGCTCTTCACCAGGCACGCACTTTCCATATCCCAATCTGCTCCCTCAAGATACAAGCCAGACACGTAGCAGCCTGCGCAAAACAGAGAGGGGCATTGAGCAACAACATTTGCAACGCTATGAAGTATACAGACATGTGCAATCGCTGTCGATTTGGGCCAAGAACAGCCAGAGTGTTTCTCTTACCTTGTCCCGGTCTGTCCTTTACATCATCCTCACTGCGGTGTGTCGTCACCTGTGTGTAAAGTGTGGAGCGATCCAGGGGCCAGCCATTTTTCCGGCATGTGGCCTGGACCAAAGCGGTCAGGTAGGACTCGGGGATGTGAAGTCCCGACAGCCACATCACCTTCGGCTCACCTCCGTCCGCCTGAGCGCACCCAAGAAGGACGACAAGATGGTGAAAGCCTGTCAGCACGGTATTTGTCTTCCTGGTCCTCGAAAGAGACGATCTGCTCCCTCACCCAGCCGCTGTACTGCTCGTAGCGCCTGTTGAAGTGGATCATCCAGTTGCCCAAAGACTTGAGAGTATCAGGGGCCAACTTTTTCCAAATGGCGGGAATGTGACCGTTGAAAAGGGACCTGGCAATGTCGTCCAGCTCGCTGCTCATTCCCACCTCTCCGGCAAAGGCCTGGAGGAGACGGCAGGATCAGAGCAGATCTGACAACGTCGACGTCTAGTTCTCCTCGCCAAGCCTACTCACCCTCTGCAACTCCACCAGGGATTGTTGCATGCGGATCACTAATTTATTGAAGCGTTCCAACTCCTGAAGCAGAACCACGGTCGTAGGGGAGATGTCTGCTTCAAACTTCTTCTGAATGCCTTCAAGGTCAAACAACTTTGGCAGCTTGCTCTGGATGTCCTGGGCCACCTGGCTGATGTACGCATCCCTCGTGATGCCTCCACCAGACTCACCTGATGTACGACAAGTCCGATTTAAGGCCAGAAGGACAAGTTGACATTGTGAGTAATAAGACTATCCTTCATGAAGACAAATAGCAAGAATATCTCCAAGTAGGAAACTACTCCTGCGCATTGTCATCACTTCTGCACAGTGCATCTCAAAGCAGATTTTTTTCATCTGGCAAATATGGGACTGACAAATGTTACAATGATCTGCCCAAAAGTGTTTTGCAGGAGCTGCTACTTGACCCTTCACCCGTTGCTGTCTAGCGCACTTTTTCATTGGCGGATGAGAGACTATTGCGAAATTCAAACAGTTCAGATGTAAGAGAGCTGGCGCACAACAAATTTGAGGTAATACCTGTCTGTGGCTGTAGATCTATGAGATGAGTCCACATGTCTCTGGCGGCTTTGCTGTAATATTCTATGGCCGCGTTGGAGTGGAGACCCATTACCTCCGGTGTGTTTGCCAGTGGGAGACTCTCGATCTCATCTGATCAACACAAAGGGATTGTGGAAATTGTGATGACAGAAACAAAGATTTCTTCCGCTCTGCTGGGAGAGATGACAATACAAACGGACCGACATATGCGTCCTTAGGCCCGCTGGGTGGAATCTTGTAATCTACGTCTTTGTTGTGGAAGAAGTGAAAAGGCTGATGATTGTCAAACAGGAAGTCCCCGAGGTACTCATCCATGTAGACATTCAGGATCCGGCGGTCAAAGCTATCAATGGCCCGCCCACCATACATCACCTGATAAATAAAACGTTTGACAGATACAGTGGATGAAAATCAGGCAATTAACTAGACTAACACCAGAACAGAGATAATAGATTCTTAGGGAAGTCAAGCAAATTTCAGCAAACCTCCCCAATGAGATACTTCAGACTTCCCCATGGTATATTGCTGTCTCCCTGATGGTGAGCCTTGGTCAGGTAGGTGTTCAGGATCTCCATGCAAACCTTGCATAGACAAATTCGTGGATTTGAATTATTCTACCAAAATTCAAATCTAAAACCACTCACCAAGTTGTCACTTACAAAGAAATCAGACTCGCTGAAGTCATATGGGACGTTCCAGCCAATCTTCCCGTATTTGCGCCTCTCTTGCACCACTGCGTGGAAGAAGGTAAGGACGTAGACCAGGCTGCGGAAGGCTGGGTGTGGACACGACGTCAAGGACTCATGGGAGATTTTAGAGTATGTGGCCCTCATGTTCAGCTTGAGACCGTTGGGAGGCTCTGTCACAACCTGCACAGCCATCATTGAAATTCATGTAAGTTTGCAAAGTAGCATTAGGACACACCCGACTATAGGTTGATCAGTCTTCAGGGATTTGTGGTATAAACATTAAAAAATGTCTGTAAATCCGTCTTACACACAATGTCAAATTTGAGCATATATGTCATACATTCTAAACAAGTTATATTCAGCAAAAGCCAGTGTCAAAGGCATTCCTGATGCATGTTACCTGTAGGATGACTAACAATGGAGAGCAGTAAATAACAATATGTAATGCTGACCCACCTTTAAGGACTGCTGCAATATGCCAATGGGAAAGTCTTTGATGGGGTCGGTGGTGAGCCACAAGCGGAAGTTGGGGTTGGGTTTGGTGATCCTCTCCAAGGACTTCTCCAAGTCCTTCAGCCATTTCACCAGCAGGTGGCAGTTCTGTAGCATCAGCCAATGACCTCGAGACACGGCCTTCTCAAGGAGCTGCAATGCCACCTTCACCACAGTTTCAGACAGAGAATAACTGTCATATCTTCACACCCAGGGAGTGTGTGTGTATGACTGCTGAGAAATCTCTCTGTCACAATGACACCATGGAGTCAGTAAGTGCACCTGTACAGTCCTCAACAGTCAAATACCTTCTCTTGGCCTTGGCCCATGGCGAGAGAACTAAATTTGCTGCCTTCAAATCCAGACCTTTCAGCTAGTTTCATGAGGTCACTGGCTGGGTCAGAGCCAGGGCTAAGAATGAAGATGATGGGGGAAGAAGGGGTGCTCTGGTTATATATAGCATCAAAGCTAATTCCTGGAGGCTGCACAAATCTGAAAGTGGCAAAAATGAGAAATTTAATAGCACCGTGCAGCCTACATTGCATGATGAGTTCAGATTATGGATCTTATATGCATGAAAATTGGACTGGGTCCTACTTCTCGCCCATGGTGATAGTCACATAGTCAGTGACCGCTCTGTAAACTCTATCAAGACGGAAGCAACGCAGCAAAAGCAGCTGCTGAAATGCTGACAGGTTCTCCTGGTAATTCATTGGGAATTGAGATTCTTCTGGGTTATCAAGGTCATACCACTGAGGGCAGAAGCAGTAAGGATTAGTCATTAAAACATTCAACTGTCCTCTGTAATTCTTCTCACAAGGGCTACTTACAGAATTCCAGTCACTGGAATTTTTCTCTACATCATTGGGCAAAGAACCAAAGGATTCTGGGAAGAGTTCCGCAAGCTTCACAATGTCCTCCCAGCTCTGGTCTGGAAGCCAAACACAGGGCTTTTTCCGCTTGCTCTTTTCAAGGGACAGATTACCTTTATAGAGGAATTCAGAATGTTTATATGGGGCAAGTCTCTTTACCTACAACTGTGGCTCACAAATGGTTTTAAGGACTTTTGTTAGGTGTTACCCTTAAGAAAGAAGTCCAGCTCATCCTGAGGTACCCTCCCCTCTGCCTGCTCAATCTTTATGGTCATGTTGAAGGAAAACAGCAGCTTGTGTCTCTCAAACAGACCTAGAGAGACGCACACGTGTTTGTAATGACCAAGCTATTCAGAAACACTATCAGCTCTGTAAGTCCTCTCTCTTTACCTGTGCAGCCATAGTTGTACACACTGAGTGTCAGAGTGTTGATAATGTTCTTCAGCCTTTCAGACAGGTTCCCGCTTGGTAAAGATTTCCGAAGTGAAAAGTCAAAAACTTCCAGGTAGGAAGCTAAAGAGTACTGGTACATGCTGTTCACCAGGGCCATCTCTGTCAGCGCAAAGAACAGGATCGCACCACGCTTAGCGGCAGGACGGTAGCCGTCTCTGAGCTTATCAATGTCCTTGGACGTCTTCTCCGCCAAATTCAGCTTCTCAAACACCTGAAAATCACATAAAAAAAGAACAACGGTCTGCAGAATTTCCTCCTCCAGACACCTCTCAGTTACGCAAATAATCTTCTTTAGTGTCGGAGACATGATCGAGGAATCATCCCTTTGTGCACCTCATCATATTTGCGTGTTCTGATGTGTGGCTATAGCCAAACTGACCTCACTAGCTTTGGACTTGGTTTCCTCCAGTGTGTGGATGAGTTCTGTGTTGTCCAACATGTTGCCTGTAGATGTGGCCAGCTCTCTCAGCAGGGAGTCCTCCAGGTTCTTCAGCAGCTTCTTGTTTTCACTGGTCTCTTGTATCAAGCGCTCCCGCTGCTCCTCAAGCTCTTTCTTCTCAAAACCTACTATGACACTCAACAGCTGCTCCTCCAGGCCCTTAATAGTTACTACACAAGACATGGATTCAAGAGGATATACTTTGCATTGGTTTCTGAGGTCACAAATATGAATGAAGAAATCATATTAAAGAATCTTACCAGTGTAGTTAATGACCATGGCTTTTCCAAACACAGATGGGGAGTATTTGGGATTTGCCAGTTTAGTGTTGAGGTAGAGCTTGAAGTTCGGATCATAGTCCACCTCCTTGTCTCCAAGCATGATGACCTGCCTACCCTCAGCTCCTTTCACATTTTTCTCAAGGACATTGTCGATGACAGGATCGATGTACTCATCCACATCTTGGAAGAGGAATGGAAAGCCGTATTTGATGGCCATTTCCAGGTGCTTCAGGAAATCTGGATCATTGAAGGATGAGATCTAGGGGGATATTGCCAAGATATTAGGACTAGACGCCATGTCCCTCTCCGAGGTGCTGATTCAGATTTTTAGGCTGCAGGCTGTTAGGAGTAGCATAAAAATGTCCCTAAAATATAGTGTTGCATGCTTTTTTCCAGCTTTTTTGAGTTCTTTTCTCAAACGACTCATGAGCGCACACAAATCTATTGTTATCCATCAGAGGGTGAGATCTTATCACAACACCGACTAGAATTGAAGAAAAATTACAAAATAACGTCCTCATATGTTCTGATTATTGATATGAATTGTACCTTGAGCTGAAACTTTTCCTCCTTCTTCTTAATCCAGTTGAGTGCTTGCTGCTGAGGATCAATGCACAGAGGGAAACGACTGGCTCTGGTTGTAAGGATTCCGTTCTGCACCGACAGCTCGTCTGGAGGCAGGCCCTCCGAGCCCCATCTGTCACACGAGCTCTGTTTAACATATGCTTGTCTCCCCATGACCGGGGTTGAGTGCGGGTCGAGCGCAGACAGCCCTGTTCTACATCACTCAGTATCTCTAACACATGGGAGCGTCTACCTGTCAGTGCTGTCATTTAGTATGGCAAAGGACACAATATATTGTCGTCTCCGGTTAAAAGAAGATGCAACACAGATTCATTGCCATGTCACCTGCTGATTTCCACCTCGTCAGTCAGTAGATTTTCAACCTTAAAAGGACGGCTCAAGGGGATCCCGCGTTCCTGCACACTCTCCACCCACAATTGGTACACCATCTCATTCCTGAAGTCCCAGCTGAAGGCACCCTCGTAGCTCAGAAACGCTGCAGAGACGAGACAGTCACCCAGGAGACGTACTCGCCGTTGCTTCAGCTCCTCCAAATCTAGCGTCCAACTGAGAATCAGGAGAGAGAAATTGAGATTAGGATCGATGCAGGAGGAAACGTGTTGAGAGACAAAGACTAGTGATGTTTTTCTTTCCTGTGGCCTCACCGTTCGTTCTCTGAGCCCAGGCCAGAGATAAGTTTGTCAGCTGCTATCAGCCTCCTCTCCATGAGCTCTGCTTCCTCCTGTAATTGCTGTTTCTCTGTTATGGCGGCTTCATACTTCTCCTTGAGGGCCTGGAACTCCTTTTGGATATCGCTGAGCTCATCCTGAATTTGGTTCAACTCTCGCTTGATCAGGAAGAAGTTCTTCTCTAGAAGTGCCACCTTGGAATACAAAGTATTGTACATGCATGAGTTTGATGACGTGTGCAACATGACGTTCAGATGTGTTGTTACCTTCTTCCTCTTGGGTTTGATCTCCTTGGCAACATCACAGTAACCAATGACGGCCTCCACAAACTTCAGCATTCCTGAGCCAGCCTTGCTGATCGCTTGCATCTCCTCTAAACTGGTGTGGAGCTTTTTGAGGAAGCCTGACCAGACAAAGTAATACGTATGTAACATTTAGCACACATCATCTGCACTTTTTAACTGTATCATTTGTAATGTTTCAGCAAACCTTTGACTGTTCTGATCTGGTCCGACATTATAGCATCACAGTCCATTTCCGTTAGTGAGCGCAAGAAGTTTGCCTCTGACATCATTCCCTTTGCTGACTGCCAACTTATCTCCTTGTTGCCTCGTAGCACCAGAATGCACTCACATACCACCTGCACCTGCCTGGGCGGCTTAGCAAAGGACCTGTGCACCACACAGTCAGAGCAGGAGGTTAAGAAAGACACGGCAGTGGAAAAAGCAAATGCAATCATGCTTTTTATCATATCAGCGGTTTATTGGTACAAACTGAGTGTGCCTGTTGTTTTCCATCTCAGCCTCTATTCACCATGATCTGGCCACTGTCACAAGCTATTTCGATGACTAGCACAGATGCTGTGAGTGAAACGGTGAGACTGTGTGTTTACCGGATCTCAGTGACATCAGATTTTTCCAGGTCTTGCAGGGCAATACGGGCTGCCTCCAGCGCTGGTAGAGCCTCAGCCAGCGAATCCTCGGCATCTTTCTTCTCAACTGCAATCACTTTGTTTTGCTCTTCAATCTCCTTGGCTTTGTTTTCTGCAAGATCCTTTTTCTCCTCGGCTAAGAGGAAAAATATAGGTTACTCTGTAAAGACTTTTGTAAAGAAATTTGTAAGTCCAGGACAAACACTCAGCGCATACAAGCACTCACTGACCCAATTTAGTGTTGATGCAGATTTCCTCCAGCAGTGCCTCACAGGCTGTGGACTTTCCTGCAAGGACCACTTTCTGCTCTGCCAGTTTGGTATTAAGCTCAGCCAGTTGTTCACTGGCTTCCCTGAGCTTATCCAGACCCCCCTCAAGGCGTTTGCACTGACCTGCAACATTAGAGAATATGATGAAGATTTCAGTAAACAACAAACCTAATGCTCTCAACACAGCAACACATAATGTCGATCAGCATGTGTTTGTTGATCAAAGACGGACACACAAATCATATCGAATCTGGAGTGTATGTTTCTTGTCATTACCCAGAATATATTGATCCTTTTCTTTCAAAAGGTTGCAATAGGTGTTGATGAAGTCCAGGTAGTTCTTAGGTGTGACATAATTACTGCGTCTGAGCTTCTGTTGGAACATTTTGCTGTACTCGTCAACAGAGTTATGTACCATGCATACATGGTCGACAACGGCTGAGGAGTGAACTTCGCTGATCATCGGGTTTTCACCTGTAAAAGGAAACAATGAGGTAATTTCAGAAAAAATTGCTTAAGAAAGAGATTTGTCAGACAACAGAGAAAATGTACCATATATTAAACTTGCATCAGAACAGCAATGTGTGTTGCTGACACAATCTGCAGTGCTGTCAACTCACTATACAATATTGAGTGTGCATATGTACTTTCAAGATAAGATCTTAAATCAACATTTCAAGCCCAATGTGTATTAAATACGCAGTAAATACAGGTATTGGTGACTAACCCAGGAAAGACTGAGCCACTGCGTGCAAAGCCTGTTGGGGCCATGGCAAGAACCAATCGATCCCGGTGTTGTTCACCAGTCCTTGCAAGGAAAAACACACAGCTTAGTCAAATGAAATCGAACATCAACGCATCGATATGTACATTAAGTACTACATTTACTCACCTGGGAAGTTTCTGCAGCGTGTCCTCAGTGTGTCTCCGACTGGAGAAAAGCCTAAGACAATGTGTAGATTATTGGCACTCTTGTTGACAAAGTACTCCCACACGCTCTCTTTGGAGGGCCCAGCTCCCATCTTAGCCGCCTCATCACGGAGCTGGTTGAGGATGGATTCCTTCTCATCATCAGGAAATAGTGCTGGAACAATGCCTATTTGCACAGAAGTAATAGACTTAGGAGTAGTAATAGAAAAACCTTTAGTGTTATATCTTTGTGGTTTGATGGTGCTGGCGTCACCAACCTGAGGTGAGCATGTTGTTGATGAGCTCCAGGAAACCTTCCTCAGCAATGTGAGCGTCGGTGAAAAGAAAGACTATCTTTTTATTGTTGATGCCAAGCCTCAAGTAGAGGGTCTTAAGATCTTCCCGGAAATTTGATTCACCATATCCTCTACTTAAGGTGATCTCAAAGACCTGTGGAAATACAGTCATATAGTGACGTCAAATAGTTCAACAAAAGACATGAAAGTTGTAGAGGTAGTTCAATGTAGGTATGTAGGTAGTGAGGTATTGGTAGGTTTTCTCTTCCTCCGACTAAAAACACAAAAAGGCACACACATTTGGTATCTGATATTAAAAAGACATTAAAAACCAAGCCTAAATGAGCCAATATAAGCCTTTCATATGGTTTAGTCCCTCTCTACATGCTTTACACACCTCGCAGCCAGCAGCGAAGGCAGCAAGCTTGGTCAGGGACTGCTTTCCCGAACCACTCACACCAACAAGCAGAGCATGGCCACGGTCAATGCGGATAATGCGATGCACTCGTGTGAGATGCTCCAGGGCATCGTCAAACAGGACCAGGTTCATTCTTGACTTACTCTCGTTGTACTCTTCCAGGATTTCCTGACAGATTCAAAGACATGAGAAGAGACTAAGCTCTGCAACAGCTGCACACACAGTCCCTGGTGGTCTAGTGGTTAGGATTCGGCGCTCTCACCGCCGCGGCCCGGGTTCGATTCCCGGTCAGGGAACAAGTGTTTTGGCTTGGGCTATTATGAGAAAATTACAAGCATTCTAGAACAATAAACATGCAATAGCGCCCCAGTTAATTGGAGAGATGAAATTATGAGATTACCATTGAAAATTAGTAATAATGGCCTCAGAAGTCACTGGAAATTCCAATGTGTAACACGTATTAACGTCACTAAGGTATACACATAAAGCCTCTGAACAGCTACAAGATGAAGAGATCTCGTCGATAAGTCACAGCTGCAATACCTGAAAAAGGGCTTTTGAAGCATCATAGTCCTGTATATCCTCGTAGACTCTTGGTTCCGAGTCGCTGAGGGCTGTTCTGTAGTCTCCAAAAAGAATTGGGTCCCTGAGGACTGCCTCCATGTCGGGTTTGAAATGTTCAGCAATCAGATTCCTTATATGGTCTTGAACCTAACAGTGAAAATTCACAGGTAATTTTCTGCTCGCGGAAACAAATATTGCATCTATCTAAATGTTTTAAAGTTTGTATTTGTGGTCAATTCATTACCAGTGCTTTGTCTTTTTCATCAATGAGTCTGTCATGGTAAACTCTCAGGCATTCGTTCCTCCAAACACGCACAAACTTTGTAACTGTCATAAACCTGTCAGATAAATGCCCAATCAGTTGGATATATGCACATGACTAGAAAAAAAGGCAATCTTTCAATAAGCCGCATCTGACCTCTCAGGTGTTGTGAGAACGAGTCCATTATAAACTCTGGACAAGTCCCGTAGGTTGAAAATGTAGTGGAACTTGGACGGGGTGGGTGGCAGATCTCTGGTGATGTTTTTGTGCAATTCCAGTGTGCAGAAGGTGAGATCGTCACAAGCCTTTTGTATGTCCTCCTCAAAGTTCTGTGCATGTGACACAAGCGATCGGATATTCGTAACAATGAAATCAGTGACTTAATATACCAGTGACCTTGATCATCAGCTTACTTTGGTGTGGCCTTTGATAACTGAGGAATAAATAAGGTTGAGGGACTCTGGTGCGGGGAATGGAATATTGAAGACACTGAAGAGGGAGACAAAGCGAGGATCCACTTCATTCCTCCCGCCTCCAGCCTTCCCCATGGCAGCAACAAAGCCCAGGTCCTTC